>JAVJIF010013318.1:0-124491 GCA_038442645.1 Agave tequilana | reverse complement strand
AAGTCGACTAAATCTGTGATATAGAATTTGGGATTTATTTCAGGGACATGTTAGTCGACTAAGGTACTATGTGTAGTCGACTAGAGGTCTCAAGTCGACTAACAATTGGGATAAGTCGACTAGAGCCGAGAGTTGGTGTTTTTGGTTCAAGGAAAATTAGTCGACTAGGGGTCAAAATGTATCGACTAGGGGGGTCTAGTCGACTGGTAAAATGCTTAGTCGACTAAAACTGTGAAACATCAGAAGCTACGTTTCAACTAATTGGTTAGTCGACTAGGTTCTAGGTTAAGTCGACTAATCCTGGAAAAACAGAAACAGAACAGAAATTCTGATGGTTGTTTGTGGCCTAAAAATGGGATTTTTTATGACACAAGTGTATATGAATGATCATCACATGTACACAAGGAAGTAATCTAGTCTTGGTGAGTAAAAATACTCACTTTGAACGGTTAAATCGAGGCTTGACGAGTTCCGAAAAGATCGTGTCGACAAATATCACCAATGATTCCACGGCGATACTACGGACGATCACATCCAAAAGTTGTGTAGCTTGAGAAGAAGATGAAGACTTGGTGGTGATTTTGGAATTAGGGTTTGAGATGGAGGAGAAATGTTGAAGGCTATTTCTTGGTGAAGTGAAAAAAAAAGAGAAAAAATTGTAAAGGGAAGTTTATATAGGATTTGATTTTTGTAAAGGAGATGCAATTAAGAAATTGAGAGAGGTTTATTGCAAAATAGGGGAAGATGAGGTGTCTCCCTTGGCAATGGTGGCCGGCAAAAGAAGAGAGAAAAGAGAGAGGAATGAAGGGCATTTATGAGGAAGGGTGTGGAATTTTAGATATTTTGGAGGAGAAGATATTTTGGGAAGTTGGTGGAAGGAAGGAAGGAAAGAAAAAGGAAAAGAAAAAGGAAAAGAATTTGTAAAGAAAAGATATTTTCTTAATTTTGAAAAATGAAAATATTGAACACTGATTCCCTCCGGGTTTAAATCGAGAATGCGGAAAACATTTCGGAAAATACCGAAATCGTCCGAAATCAAGTGTCTCGGAACGACTCGTAAATTTTACCAAAAATCAATAATAATATATGAGACGTATAGTGAAATCCGTTTGAAGAAATACTTTATAGTTTTAAAACTAAAATTCCCGAATCAGTTAACTACCGACTCCGTTGGAATTTTCATAATTCATAAAATTCTAAGAAAAAGAATGTAGATAGAAAATACGATTCTAAGAGATAATGCCTAAAGGACTTTCTAGAAATTCCTAACTGTTGGGAATTAAAATTCCAGGAATCGATCAGCGATACTGGTCGCACCGGTTTTGAAGAAATTCATTTTAATTCTAGAAAATTCCAGAAATTCACCTAAAATCTAATATTTAGGAAATGATATTTGAAATCGAAATTGGTTAAATACGGGAAGTAATCAAAAAATACGATCGAAAATCAGAATGCGCAACTTAGTACGATTACGGAAACGGGGTATTACAATCTACCCACCTTACAAAAATTGGTCCTCGAAATTTCATAAAGTGAAGGGTAACAGGAATGGTAACAGATAGATAAGCTAGAAGAAAGATACAAATAGAAAAGAGTAAAAGGAAAGAGTCTTACCCATCAAGATGAGAAAGTTGAGGATAACGCTCTCGGATGACGTCCTCTGTTCCCGTTCCCATGTGGACTCTTCCTGGCACATGGCGATTCAAGACACCAACACTAAAGGTATGGCTTTGTTCTTCAGTGTCTTCACACTTCTATCAATATGGCCATCGGCTGCTCCTGATATGATAAGTCCGGTTGCAGTTCCAGCTCGGAGTGATCCAAAATATGGCTATCATCCTTTACATACTCCTCAACTGAGACACGTGGAAAACATTATGAACTCCGTTCCAACGATGGCGGCAACGCCAATCGATAAGACAACATCTCCCACTCGATCCAATATCTCGAATGGGCCGATATATCTCGGACTTAGTTTCCACGGTGCCGAAACCGATTACTCCTTGGTAGGGTGAAATCTTCAAGAACACATGATCTCCAACTCCGAATTCCAATGGCCTCCTCTGCAAATCTGCCCAGCTCTTCTGTCTGCTCTGAGCTGCCCTGAGATGATCTCTGATAATCCTGACTTTCTCTGTGGGTCTGGATCAGAATCTCTGGCCCCAATAGACTCCTCTCACCGACTTCATCCCAACAAATCGGTGGACCTGCATTTCCTCCCATACAGTGCCTCAAAGGTGCCATCTTAATACTTGCCTGATAACTGTTGTTATAAGAAAACTCAGCCAAGTGAAGATGATCTTCCCAGATCCCTTAAACTCAATCATGCAGGCCCTAAGCATGTCTTCAAGGATCTGGATGGTCCTCTCAGATTGTCCGTCTGTCTGAGGATGATATGCTGTACTGAACTTCAGACGAGTTCCAGACTTTCTTGGAGACTCTCCCAGAAATGAGATCTGAATCTGGTATCTCTATCTGATACAATACTGACTGGAACTCCATGCAGACGAACTATCTCCTTCACATACTTATCTGCCAGAACCTCTGTAGTCTGACCCACCATGAATGGTATGAAATGAGCTGACTTGGTGAGACGATCAATGATAACCCACACGGCATTATTAACCTTTGGGACTACGAGGTAATGCCGTGACAAAGTCCATAGTGATGTGCTCCACTTCCATTCGGGTATAGGCCAAGGATGAAGAAGTCCAGCTGATCTCTGATGCTCAATCTTTATCTGCTGGACAGGCACCAAGCACTTAGCCACAAACTGAGCTATCTCTCTCTTCATGGCATTCCACCAAAAGTGCTTCTTCAAGTCCTGGTACATCTTGTTTCTCCTGGATGTATAGAATAGGCTGAACTATGTGCTTCCTCCAAAATCTTCTGTCTAACTTCTCCCTGGGGAACACAAAGTCTACCTCCAAAGTACAATGCACCATCCGGACGAATACAAATATCCGTCCTCAATCCCCTCCACCTGAACTCGGAATGTCTGTAGCCTGGGGTCCTCCTTCTGAGCTTCCTTATCTCATCTATCAATGAGGACTGGATCTGTAAAGTCATAAGCTGTCCTGTCTTCTCAGCTCCTCGAACCACCATCAAGTCCAATCTGATAAAGTCCTGAATCAACTCCTCTGCTGAGTGAACTGAACAAGCACCCTGTTCTCTGGCATCCTGCTCAGGGCATCAGGAACTGTATTGACCTTGCCTGGATGATATTGCAAGTCAATATCATAATCTGCCATAAGCTCCAGCCACCGTCCTCTCTCTCTCTGCCTCATGTCAGCTCTTTCTGTGAAAAGATTACTTGAGGCTCTTGTGATCTGTATATATCAGCACTCTATCTCCCAGAAGATGTGGGTCTCCAAATCTCAGGCAAAGATCACTGCTGCTGCCAACTCCAAGTCATGAGTTGGGTAATTCCTCTCATGAGGCTTCAATTGCCTAGATGCATATGCTATAACATGATCATGTTGCATAAGTACACATCCTAGGCCTTTACCTGATGCATCACTAAAGATGACCATCCCTCCTCTCCCTGAGGGAGTTCTCAAGATAGGAGCTGAAATGAGCTTCTGCTTCAACTGCTCGAGGCTGCTTCACACTCCCTGTCCATATGTACCTTACTCCTTTCCGGGGTGAGCTGGGTTAACGGAGCTGCATTCTAGAGAAGTCCTGGACAAAGCGTCTGTAATATCCAGCTAGTCCAGAAAAACTCTTTATCTCCGTCACCGTCCTCGGCACTGGCCAGTCCTTTACTGCCTGGACTTTGCTCGGATCAACTGAGATACCTTCTGCTGACACCATATGTCCAAGGAATGCTATGCTGTCCAACCAGAACTCACACTTGCTTCTCTTGGCATGAAGCTGCTCCTGCTGAAGTGTCTGCACCAATTCTCAGTGTTCTGCATGCTCCCTGTTGTTCTTTGAATAGATCAAGATGTCGTCGATGAAACAACAACAACTGATCCAAGAAAGGCGAGAACACTCGGTTCATCAAGTCCATAACACTGCAGGGCATTGGTGACTCCGAAAGGCATAACAAGAAACTCATAGTGGCCATATCGGGTCCTGAATGCCGTCTTCGGAATATCCTCCTTCTTTACCCTCAGCTGATGGTAACCCGACTGTAAATCCAATTTAGAGAATACACGGGCTCCATTAAGCTGATCAAATAGATCATCAATTCTGGTAGGGATACTTGTTCTTGATGGTGACCTTGTTCAATTCCCTGTAATCAATACAAAGTCTCTTACTACCATCCTTCTTATTCGCCAACAGTACTGGAGCTCCCCACGGCGAAGTACTTGGCCTAATCACTCCCTTATCTGAATACTCCTGCAGCTGCTTCTTCAGGATCTCCAACTCCGTCGGTGCATCCTGTACGGAGCCTTAGATATAGGTGCTGCTCCTGAATAGTCTCGATGGAGAACTCAATCATCCTGACAGGTGGCAGTCCTGCGATCTCAGCAAACACCTCCGGGAATTCATCCCACACCGCACCTTCTGCTTCTGAACCTCCGAAGAAGTAATCTGAGACTTTCCCTTGGTGGTCTTCACTTCTCCTCTAAACTGGAACTCCGGCTGAAGTGGGATTCTAAATTGATCTTCTTCTCCTACAGTCAATCACAGCATAGTACTGACTGAGCCAGGTCATGCCTAAGATCACGTCGTACCCTTTGTGTCTAGTACGAGCATATCTATGGCCATGGTCTTATCACACAGTTTTTACTGACAATCAGTACACACTCTAGATGATATGACTACCCCATTCCCTGTACTTATCTCCCATTTGTGGTCTAAACCTTAACAGGTATTGAATGTAAAGCCACAAATTTATCTGAGATGTAACAGTGAGAAGCACCTGAATCGAAGAGAGCGAGAACAGGTATTGAATGAACTCTGATGTTACCTGTAATCACTTCCTCTGAAGCCTCTGCCTCTTCTGCTGTCAGAGTATAAGCCTGACCTCTGCCACGCCCTGCCGCAGTCCTGCCTCCTCTCTGGACTGGGCGAATGACATGCTGTGGAGGAAGGAGAAGAGCTCTCCTCATCACTGGCCCCTGGTTCCTCTGCTCAAGATGCCCTGGTACTGCCCGCTGTCCACTCGGTCCTGGAAGTGCTGGCAAGGTCTGGTTAGTCATCCCCAATCTCCTGTGTGGACATGCCTCTATGGAGTGATCTCTGGCTCCACACACCAAGCACAGTCCATTTGCCCTCCGGCAAGTCTGTCGAGTGTGCCCTGGCTTCTGACAATGACTACAGAATACCAGTGGTTGGGCTGACTGATAAGGTGCTGGCCTGAAAGGTTGCCTCATCTGGATCTTCGCTGCTCTGAACGGGCCCCCTCTTCCCATAGGTACAAATGGCCGCTTCATGACCTGCTGTCTCATCTGATCCCCTTGCTCCTTCTCAAACCCACGCTCCACCTCCCGAGCGATGGTGAGAACCTCTGCATAGGTCTTCAGCTGCTGGGGCATCAGATACATCTGAATCTTCATCTGTAGACCCTACTGAAACCTGCTCGCTCGCTTCTCCTCGTCCGTCACCATATACGGCGCGAAGCGCTCACTCATCGAAGAAACTCCGCGGCATACTCGTCCACGGACTTGTTCCACTGCTGGAGCCTGATGAATTGTTCCTCCATATCTTTCTGTGCCGTAGCAGGGAAGAAGCGGCTGTAAAAACTCTTGGAGAAGGCGTCCCAAGTAACGGGCTTCTCCAGTCTAGCCTCCTCTGCGAGCCACCAAGTTCTCGCAACATCCTTTAACTGAATCTTAGCTACTTCAACTTGGCTCTCCTTCGGGACACGGGCTGCATTCAGTAGGTCTGTGTGTCCGTCAACCATTGCTCCGCCTCCAATGGTTTTTCTCGCTCCCCGTGAATATAGCAGGCTGTAGTCCTCTGAAGTCTGATACATTCCTGGGCTTCTGTTCCTTCGGGGCTGCTAACTCTTGTCTAAGGAGCTCGGTCTGCTGCTGCTGATTTTCCATCTGCTGTTGCTGGTTCCCCAGCATGGTCTGAATGACCTAAGGATGTCAGCATTCTCTCCTCCTACGGGTCCATTCGGGACTTGCCCGATATTGTTACGACCCGATCGTCTCTCCATTCCGAATGATAACTGGAATTGGAAACAATGGAAAGGAGTTTAGGATACGAAGGAATGAATCAAGGACGGAATCAAGAAGGACTAATAACTTTGTACATTGTAGTTGGCATAAGCAAATTACTAGAATTTGCCACTTAATTGTACTTTAGGTTTGAGAGCCTAGGCTCTGATACCAACCTGTAACGCCCCGATCCCACGGATACGGGACGTCACTGCGACGTATATACGTAGGTCATAATTTGCCCCCACGTATATACGCTAAGCATAAAAGTACAACAAAGATCAGAGTACACGACAAAGCGTGGTATCTTACATATATGCCAACACAAGAAGTACATATACAAAGTTATACACGATATGATAATCATTACACTTTACAAGTGTCTTTTATCATAACAAGTCCAAAAGACAATATACAGTATGTATACAAAAGGGGCTCACAAGAAAAAGGAAGATCTCGCGAGTCAATGGGGAAGAGTTAGAGCTGATCAGCCTGCTCACTCAGATACGCTTGGTCCTCTGTGGATGGCTCCACTTCGTTCCAAGCCTCAGAATCTGAATATGCAAATCCAAAGGATCAAGACATATATACAATAGATAGTTACAGCCAAGTGGCTAAAGGACGAGTACAAGTGAGATGGGACTTTATAAGGTATATCAACTAACAGATATGAAAAGTATGAATAGGTAAAGTCGTACAATAGATCTACAATTAACGTTTTATTATTATTATTACTTGTTTTACTCGGATATCTAGCTATGTGGTCCAGCGTCCCAGTGCACATAGATCCATATCATAGTAATACAAGGTTGTTGTTGGAAATCAGCGGTTGTATCGACGAACTATGTTTACAGTGGACCCCGTACATGCCCGGGATAACGGTCCAGGATTGTTCCGTTGCTTGGTGACGGAAGCCAGCCGCTAGGCTATTCAGGAGGGACTTATGTATGCCCTTATCAAGATGGTACCAGTAATACAGGGAGCAAGCACTCCCCTCGGTCCCCTGGAGGCCCACAGGTCAGACCGGAACATGGGTTGCACAACACTCCTAAAAGCCACTGTAAACACGAACACATATCGATATCCGCATGTTTTCCCCGACCCAATATAAGTTGGTCCATTTTATACAAAAGTCAAGAATATCATGCTTGGTTCAAGTGATGGCATGATAAGTAGGGATATCCATTTATTAACAAGTCATGAAACGGAATATATAATAACAAGTCATGAAGTAATATGAGATAAGATTCATCAAGTATCATGTCATGTAATATCAGTAATGTAGCATAAACATGAACAATGTATCACGTGTGTATAGAGGTTAAAGTTCAAAATCAGAAAAGGAAACAACTAAGTTAAATAGTCAGAATTAGTCGACTAGGTGCAAGGGTTAGTCGACTAATAGAGGTCTTAAGTCGACTACTAGTCTGCAGGAGTCGACTAATAATGGTTTCCAGAGAGTTGGAATTCTGTTTCAAGAATAGTTAGTCGACTAGGGTTGGAAGGGTAGTCGACTAGGGTTGGAAGGGTAGTCGACTAGTGGTGGACTATAAGTCGACTAACGGATGCGCAAGTCGACTAAATCTGTGATATAGAAATTTGGGATTTATTTCAGGGACATGTTAGTCGACTAAGGTACTATGTGTAGTCGACTAGAGGTCTCAAGTCGACTAACAATTGGGATAAGTCGACTAGAGCCGAGAGTTGGTGTTTTTGGTTCAAGGAAAATAGTCGACTAGGGGTCAAAATGTAGTCGACTAGGGGGTCTAGTCGACTGGTAAAATGGCTTAGTCGACTAAAACTGTGAAAATCAGAAAAGCTACGTTTCAACTAAAGTGGGTTAGTCGACTAGGTTCTAGGTTAAGTCGACTAATCCTGGGAAAAACAAAACAGAACAGAAATTCTGATGGTTGTTTGTTGGCCTAAAAATGGGATTTTTATGACACAAGTGTATATGAATGATCATCACATGTACACAAGGAAGTAATCTAGTCTTGGTGAGTAAAAATACTCACTTTGAACGGTTAAATCGAGGCTTGACGAGTTCCGAAAAGATCGTGTCGACAAATATCACCAAATGATTCCACGGCGATACTACGGACGATCACAATCCAAAGTTGTGGTAGCTTGAGAAGAAGATGAAGACTTGGTGGTGATTTTGGAATTAGGGTTTGAGATGGAGGAGAAATGTTGAAGGCTATTTCTTGGTGAAGTGAAAAAAAAAAGAGAAAAGAATTGTAAAGGGAAGTTTATATAGGATTTGATTTTTGTAAAGGAGATGCAATTAAGGAAATTGAGAGGGGTTTATTGCAAAATAGGGGAAGATGAGGTGTCTCCCTTGGCCAATGGTGGCCGGCCAAAGAAGAGAGAGAAAGAGAGAGGATTGAAGGGCATTTATGAGGAAGGGTGTGGAATTTTTAGATATTTTGGAGGAGAAGATATTTTGGGAAGTTGGTGGAAGGAAGGAAGGAAAGAAAAAGGAAAAAGAAAAAGGAAAAGAATTTGTAAAAGAAAAGATATTTCTTAATTTTGAAAAATGAAAATATTGAAAACACTGATTCCCGGGTTAAATCGAGAATGCGGAAAACATTTCGGAAAATACCGAAATCGTCCGAAATTCAAGTGTCTCGGAACGACTCGTAAATTTTACCAAAAATCAATAATAATATATGAAGACGTATAGTGAAATCCGTTTGAAGAAATACTTTATAGTTTTAAAACTAAAATTCCCGGAATCAGTTAACTACCGACTCCGTTGGAATTTTCATAAATTCATAAAATTCTAAGAAAAAGAATGTAGATAGAAAATACGATTCTAAGAGATAATGCCTAAAGGACTTTCTAGAAATTCCTAACTGTTTGGGAATTAAAATTCCAGGAATCGATCAGCGATACTGGTCGACACCGGTTTTGAAGAAATTCATTTTAATTCTAGAAAATTCCAGAAATTCACCTAAAATCTAATATGTTAGGAAATGATATTTGAAATTGAATTGGTCAAATACGGGAAGTAAATCGAAAAATACGATCGAAAATCAGAATGCGCAACTTAGTACGTATTACGGAAACGGGGTATTACAGTGTGATTGTTGGGTTGTTCTTTGTGCTGGAGATCTTGGGATTCTCTATTGTTTGGTTGGTGTGATTGGATAGCGCGCACAACAAGTGGTATCAGAGCATCTAGGTTGCTCTTGGGATTTTTTGAGGATTCGGAGGGCTCGAGATCGGATCCGGTGGAGATCGTGTGTCTATCTCAGATCTGAGGTATTGGGTGTTCGAGGAGATCGTGTGTCGATCTCAGAAGGACTCAAGGAGGGCTCGTTGAATCCGTGGTGGAGTAGATCTAGTGAGAAACTCGATTTAGGGTTTCAAGGGACAGGTAAAAATCCTATTTTTATCTGAGTAGAGATCTATTTCAAGTTGGTTGATCTTCCGCATAGATAGAGAATCAGGGAAAATCTCAATGGCAGAAGAAACTGCATCTGTTAAGACAATGAACAATCACCCAAGGATTGAAGTTGTTAAGTTTAATGGGACTAACAATTTTGGTATGTGGAGATGCGAGGTTATGGATGCGCTGAATGCATCAAACCTCGAAGACACTCTCCTATTGGCGAAGAAGAAGAACACTACCACTGATGAAGAGTGGGCGAAGATGAATAGGTCGGCATGTGGCTTGATACGTTCATGCTTGTCACAAGACATAAAATACCTTGTGCAACATGAGACGTCAGCGAAGAAACTGTGGGAAACCCTTGAAAAGAAGTACTTGACGAAGAGTGTAGAGTCCAGGTTGCAGCTTAAGAGTAAGCTGTATCAGTTTCGGATGAAGAAGGGGAGCACAGTAAATGAGCACATCAACCGATATACAAAGCTTCTTACAGATCTGCTAAATGTGGATGTCACGGTAGATGAGAAAGATAAGGCGGTCATCTTTCTGAATTCACTTCCTGCAGAGGAGTACGAGACATTCACACTGACCTTCATTAATGGAAGGCAGAGCTTGGATTATGATGAGGTGTCGTCTGCATTGATGAGTTATGACACAAGGAAGAATGAGAGACATCCTTCTCAGGGAAGTTCATCTGCAGAGGCATTGGAAGTAAGAGGCAGGAGTTCATCAAGGAGGGGCAAGGAGATTAGAGGAAGATCGAAATCCGGTCGGGATTCAGGGATCTTAAGAGAAATCAGTGCTCTTTCTGTAAAGAGATTGGGCACTGGAAGGTAGACTGTCCAAAGTTCAAGGGAAAGAAGAAAGAATAAAAGTCTGAAGCAAATCTAGCAAAAGTGGTAAAAACTGCAAGCAGAAAATCACAGGCAGATGGATCAGATTCAGATTCTTCGGTGTTCTCGTTTTCAGTTATCACTCCCGTCATAGGCTACTCGGGTGAGAACGAGTGGATCTTGGACACAGGTGCAACATATCATGTATGCCCTAATCGAGACTGGTTTACCAGTTTTGAGAAGTTAGAGGGGTGTCGGTCGTCATGGGCGATGATCATCCGTGCATCATGGAGGGTGTTGGCACTATTCCAATCAGGATGTTTGATGGGATGGTGAGAGAGCTGAAAGAAGTGAGATATGTACCTCAGCTGAAGAGGAACTTGATCTCTGTAGGAGCTTTGGAATCATTGGGTCTCAGAGTGTCTATTAAGGAAGGAGTTCTTAAATGACAAGGGCTCGATGGTGGTGTTGAAGGCCGATCCCGGAACAACTTGTATTACTTGAAGGGTAGTACAGTGACAGGGCAGGTGGCAGCTTCTACCAGTCAGAAGGAAGATTCAACCCGACTGTGGCACATGAGGCTGGGACATGCAGGGGAGAAATCAATGCAAACTCTTGTGAAGAAAGGGTTGCTGAAGGGTGCTGAGACCTGCAAGTTGGATCTATGTGAACATTGCATCATCGGCAAGAAGACAAAGGTGAAGTTTGGCACAGCTTCACACTGCACGGAGGGTATTCTTGACCATGTTCACACGGATGTATGGGGACCTACCAAGACTGCATCGATTGGAGGTAACCACTATTTTTTGTCGTTCATTGATGACTATTTTAGGCGCTGTTGGGTGTACACTATGCGACACAAGAATGAAGTCCTAGAACTGTTTGTGAAGTGGAAGGCTAATCTGGAGAGAAGCACGGGAAGGAAGATCAAGGTCCTCCGCTCTGACAATGGAGGAGAGTACAAATCAGATCCTTTCCTACAGCTATGTCTTGATGAGGCATAGAGAGACACTTCACAGTAAGAGAGACTCCGCAACAAAATGGGGTGGCTGAGAGGATGAACCGGACTTTGCTAGAGAAGGTTCGGTGTATGTTATCCAATGCAGGATTGCCAAAGAATTTTGGGCTGAAGCTTTGGGTATGCATGCCATCTTGTGAACAGGTTGCCGTCGTCTGCAATAGGGGGGAAGACTCTTCTTGAAGCTTGGCAGGAAGAACTGCTGAGGACTATGATTTGCTACGAGTTTTTGGATGTCCAGCCTACTACCATGTCAAAGAAGACAAGTTGGACCCAAGGGCAAAGAAAGGGGTGTTCGTTGGCTTCAAGCGAGGAACCAAGGGGTTCAAGATTTGGGACCAAAAGGACAACAAGTTCATAATCAGCAGGGATGTCACATTCGATGAGGCTTCTTTGATGAAGCCTACGGTCTCTAAGCAGGTGGAGACCAGCAAGACCAAGGAGCTATTGCAGCAGGTGGAGAGTGATGCAGATCCACCATCTCTAGAGGATTCAGTATCAGTTCGGATCATTCCTGAGGTGACACAGGGTGGTGATCAAGTAGCTGAAGAAGATGCTGAAGATGTTGAAGAGGGTCAGGAGCAGGTCATGGGTACTGTTCCAGATCCTACTGCAGTTGAAAGACCACGCAGAAACACTAGGAGACCTGGTTGGCTCACCACTGATATGGTCGTCGCGTATGCACGTCCAGTTGTTGAAGAGGCTATTCCATCTACCTTTAGGGAAGCTGAGATCAGTACAGAAGTTAGGATGTGGAAAGAGGCCATGGATGAAGAGATGAAATCTCTCTACAAGAACAACACATGGGAACTTACTAAGTTGCCCAAGGGAAGAAGGCCATAGGGTGCAAGTGGGTATTTGCTAAGAAGTAAGGATCTCTCCAAGAAGATGCAGTGCGCTACAAGGCAAGGCTGGTGGCTAAAGGCTACGCTCAGAGAGAAGGAATCGACTATAATGAGGTGTTCTCCCCGGTAGTTAAACACTCGTCTATTCGGATTCTATTGGCTTTGGTGGCGCAGAATGAGTTGGAACTTGACCAACTTGATGTGAAGACCGCCTTTCTCCACGGCGAACTTGAGGAGGAGATCTATATGACACAGCCCACAGGTTACAAAGCTGCAGGGAAGGAAGAGTTAGTATGTAAGCTAAAGAAATCGCTGTACGGTTTGAAGCAGTCTCCTAGACAGTGGTACAAGCGATTTGATAGCTTCATCAGGAAGAAGAAGTACACACGTAGCCATTTCGACCCATGTGTGTACTACAACAAGTTACCATCAGGTGAATATATCTATCTACTTCTTGTTGGCCCAAAGGCCCTTCACCCTAGTTTTGATGATGATCAACTCATGTAGTTATAGTTACTAATGATCTTGTGTTTAATAGTGACAGATTCATGATCAAGATCTTAGTAGGTGCATAGCTCAACAAAGGATAAAAGAATAAGATTTGGAGCTTGCATGTGGTGATCCAAGGAGTTTTTGGATCAAGCTTGGACCAAGTCAAGAAGATGAGAAGCCTTCAAGGGAAGACTTCAAGAAGTTGAAGACTTAGGTCTAGGTATAGAATTTGTATTTTTGTTTTAGTAAAAATGTAAAGGATAGATAGTTGGTGGATTGCTCAAGTTATATCACACACACACACTCTTGATAGAACTCTTGATTTAATTGATTTCATAAAAGATTTCTTTTTAGAAAAGAATTTTTATTTAGTAAAAGATTTTCTTGAGACAAAATATAAAAACTTGGGTTTTGGTATTTCTATCATATATATATCTTTTCAAACCAAATCATGATTAGAGCTTTATGTCAAAAACATAGATATTCCATATTGATTGTGTAGTGGATCATATCCATACACACCATGCTTTTAAATGAACTCAAATATCTTGTTTTTGTATTTGATGAAGATTTAGAAAAACAAGTTTGGAAAAACATGTTTTGGAAAAATACATTTTGGTTATTGAGCTAATATTTCCAAGTTACAAAAATAGACCAAAACATCTATAACATGTCTTGATTTTGTGCAAGCATGTTTGTTCTTTCAAGTATATTGGTAAAACTATTTTTGTAGAATTTCTATGTATTTTTAGGATTTTATAAAAAGATTTTAAATCCTGTTTTCAGACCTGGAGACTGGCTGACAGGCCATGTCGGTCGACCGGACCGGTCGACCGATGTGCACAGCCCTGTGCACGTTGTCAGCACAGTGGCCGGTCGACGGGTCGGTCGACCGACCAAGAGAGGTTGCTCTCTGGAAATGTCCAGTCGACCGATAGGTCGACCGACAGTTCATTCCAGGTTATCGGTCGACCGAGCCGGTCGACCGGTGGCTGCAACGGTCAGAAAAATGACCGTTGGCCGGTCGACCGGCGGTCGACCGACAGCACTGACAGATTCCCAACGGCTCTATTTTCTGCAGCCTATAAATTGGGATCTTGTCATCTGTTTTGAGGTTAAGATTTTGGAGACCTTTGAGCTAGTTTTTCCAACTGATTTCAGAAGTTCTCTCCACATATTGAGTGCAAATATTTCCCATCTTAAAGGGAGTTTTTATCAAGAGAGTGTAAAAGTGATTCTTGAGTTTTCCTCCATAGCTTTCTTTCCTTGCTTTTCTCACACCACACTTGAGCTTTCCATTGCTAGATATTCCTATAGGTGTGTTGTAGTGAGAGTGCTCTTTAGGTGATCAAGTGTTGTGATCATCAAAGAGATTTTTCTTTGTACTTTGAGGAAGCGGGCAAGTGTGCTCGTTGTGGTTGGAGTTCGGTTGTGAACTCTTGGTGGTTCGAGGTGCGGCCTCGGCAAGCTTAGGGGGCTTGCGTGTGTACGGGACTTGGGAGTCCGAGGTTTGTAGGTGTACGGCACCGAGGAGAGATCCGGTGGGATCTTGCATAGTGGAAATCCTTCGTGTGTCGAAGGCGGGGATGTAGAGCAAGTGTGCTCGAACCTCGAAACAAACCCTTTGTGTTTGCGATTGCTTACTCTTCCCTCTTTCTCTTTTTGTCTCTATTTTATATCTTGCATTCAATTTATTGTGTTCATCTTATATATGCATGATATATACCCTTGTGCTTAATTGATATATAATTGCGTGGGATTGTTGTTAACACTAGTATTCAACCAAGAGAGCCAACGCGGCACCTCAACCCATTCAAGGGGAATCTAGAGGAGCTTGTCCAGAGCCTCGCAAGGGGAATTCGGCAACACTCTTGTGTTATACATAAGTGTTTAATTAAAAGAAGTTTTAATTGGTCATCTTAGTTTTAATTCCGCATTATTTGTTCTTAAGTGACCATTAGATTAGCCATCACCCATTCACCCCCCCTCTAGGTGATCTTACAATTGGTATCAGAGCTAGTGCTCTTGATATTGGGTCTAACAACCTAAGAGTTAAAGATCCTCCTTTAGGCTAATCACAAGATTTTAGTACACACACCATGGACTTCATGTCACCACCCACCTTTGACACTCTTAACATCCAAATTTGGAAGGTTAAGATGTCTTTGTTCCTCAAAGGACTTGGCCTTAGTGTATATCTTGCCACAACTAATAAAGAATATTGCTTAAATGGTAAGAACATTGAGGCTAATGCAAAAGCCCTTCATGCTATTAAGTCAACCCTAAATGATGATTATTTATCTAGGGTTTCTAATATTGAATCGGCTTTTGTAGTATGGAACATCATCACCTCCCTCGGCGAAAAAGATCTATACTATGCGGGGAGTGACTCGGATGTTGGAAGCGACACCTCCAACAAGTGCTACATGGTCCAAGGGGATAACCCCCTTGAGGTAAACTCCGAATCCGATGATGATAGTATGTCATATGATGAGCTCTCTACATTTTGTCAATTATGCTTGAGAGACATGACATAATTAAGAAAGAAAATAAAAATTTGAAAAAGGACATTGCATGCATGCATAAGGAACAAGATTCATTTAGAAGTAACATTGCATGTTTAGAAAAGATAATAAAATTTTGAAAAAGAATTTTGATGCCATGCTTAATGATAAAGATTCTTTAGAAAATAAAATGGCATGCTTAGAAAAAGAAAATGAAGATTTGAAAAATGAGAATATTTCCTTAATGTCTAAATTGAATGTTTTATGTGAAGGAAATATGATTTTGAAAAATAAGATTGATTTGGTGGAAAAACAAAAGGAAGATGTTTTTCAAGAAAATAAATCTTTGAAAAGAAAAATTTGTGAAAAAGAAAAAGATTTTGTTTCACAAAAGAAAAAGAAAAGTGATTCTATATCTCATCATGCTTCTCATGCACACATTGATCAAAATGAGATTAAAAATTTGAAAATAAAATTGATAATTTGAGCTCTAATTTGAGCTCATGTGCATTCAATCATACTAGATTGGAATCCTTGTTTCAAAAGAAACAAGTTCCTCATACTCATGCACATTCTCATGCTTATGATGCACATCATGCTCACACTCCCACTCATAAGTATCCTAAGGTGTACACATGTACACATTGTGGCCGCAAAGGCCATCTAAGAAAATTTTGTTATGAAAGGTTAAATGTTCTTATTTTTGATAAAAATAAAAATGCTTGGGTTCCTTACAACAATGCTAACCCTAAAGGACCCAAGAAAACATGGGTACCAAAACCCCCACCTTTTGATTGTGATGTAGGTGAGGGCTCTCACAAGACGTGAGAGGATTGGTGCCTTGGTAGCCGATGCAATGGACATGATGGACAAACATTTGGATGCATTGCTATCAAGGAATCTTGGTGGGAAAGACCACCACACTTGGAGCTTTGGAGTTGGTAACAACCTCTAAACTCCTACTTTTATGTTCATGCTATTTACTTATGTCATATTCATAGCATGTCATGATTTTGTTGTTGTTGTGCTTCATGTGGTATTTACATGCTTGGATGTAGAATTTGTCAAACTTGCATTTATACATGTACACATAGTGAATTACAATTGACTCATATATGATTGAACTTCATGCTCACTTGTATCCACTCTATGCATGTGTATAATCTAGTTTTGATGATTCTCTTTTATACATGTTTTTGCCAATTTTTTTTTGTGTGATTTACTTCATGTATATGCATGTTTAATTCAAATCTAATAAATATACATGTATACCCGTGAGTCTCTTGCCTTCATGCAAACATTTAATAGACTCTTTTAATATTTGGGATATGTATGCATATTGTTGGATTTGTATAATTCATACATATACCATGTAAATTTTTTTTTAGATGATTTGTTTTGATACAAATGATTTTTGTGTGTTGTTAAATAAAAATTTTAGTCATGATTTGATTTGGGCTTCTATAACTAATTTCATGTAGATACTACTTACATAACCTTTGAACACTCGATCTTCAAGAAAAGATATAATTTGGAGCTTTATGGAATATGAGTGCTTGAACTTTTATGTATTTAGTATTATTCATGAAAAACATATGATTTTATTTATGAAGGATCTTTAACTAGTTTGTCAAAAATTCATTTAAACTAGTTATCTATTCTTCAAGTATTGCACATGATCCTATTTTTGATTTTATGGATAAATTCTCTTATGTTCTTAAGATTTGAACGCTTCATGTATTGAACATTAGTTTAAATGTTAATTTCTATCAACACTAGGATTTATACTTGAATATATTATGGGCACAAATAAATCTATTGATATGTGTACTTGAATGCTTATTTGAACCTATTAGATGTACTAGTATAGCCTTATGTTGATGATCATTACATTCTTAAACTTGTATTCCCATTCGGATTTATGTTATGATCATGTGATTTCATTTCATGTATATGCTTGTCTTGCCAAAACATTAAGATATACATGGATACCTCTTGAGTCATTTGCCTTTAATGCAAATCTACTTATATGGACTCAATTGTATTTTAGGGATATGTATGTATACTTAATGTCTTGACAAAACATACATATATCTTGAAATATAAATTTTGTTTTTAATAAAATTTTGTGTTTTTAAAATTGGTACAATAAAATTTTTGTGATGGATTTCAAGAATTCAAAATTTATGATTTGAAGGAATATTGAGTTTTATTGCTAATTTTCATGATGCCATGCTTCACATAACATTAGTACACTCACATCTCTTGAAAACATTAAATGGACTTTATGGATTAGAGTGTTTTAGTGCCTTGTGATTTATGCATATTCCATGAAAAACCTTTTGATTTATTCCTTAATAACTAGTTCGAATTCTTCATGTGTTAGATTATATGACATATACACCTAAGCCTATTTCTCTATTGGTATCATTGGTTATTTGCAATTGGTATCAATATGAACCTTTTTGGTATATACTCATATTTTGCTTTCTTTATATGTATGTATCCATCTCTATTGATATAATCTCTTCATACATATATATGATAGTTGTGTGCTTGTTTTACACTTCTTTATGTAGATGATATGTTGATTGCTTCTAGGTCGAGATCTGCTATTGACTCTCTGAAGAAGATGTTATCGTCAGAGTTTGAGATGAAGGACCTGGGGGAAGCAAGGAAAGTATTGGGCATGGAGATTACTAGAGACAGGAAAGCTGGCAGGATAAGTTTGACACAGAAGGGCTATTTGGAGAAGGTACTGCAGATGTTTAATATCAGCAAGGATACTAAGTCTGTTAGTACACGTATGGCGCCGCACTTCAAATTGTCAGCAAAGATGTCTCCAAGGAGTGTTCAAGAGCGTGAGTATATGTCTCATGTTCCATATGCCAATGCTGTGAGTAGCTTGATGTATGCTATGGTGTGTACGAGATCAGATCTTTCACAGGCAGTCTCCATGGTGAGTCGATACATGCATGATCTTGGACAGGGTCATTGGAAGCTGTGAAATGGATTCTGAGGTACATCAAGGGAACCGTTGATGTAGGCCTAGTATTCGAGAAGGACAACACCGGAAAGCAGGAGTGCATAGGGTATGTGGACTCAGACTATGCAGGTGACCTTGACAAACGCCAGTCGACGACGGGATATGTCTTCACATTCTCACAGGCACCGGTGAGTTGGCGCTCCACAATTCAATCTACCGTCGCATTGTCGACCACAGAGGCTGAATATATGGCTATGACAGAGGCCATGAAGGAGGCAATCTGGCTTCAGGGGTTGCTTGATGACTTGGGCGTGGAACAAGATATATTGAAGATAAATTGTGACAGCATGAGTGCCATCTACTTGGCAAGAAACCAGGTCTATCATGCAAGGACGAAGCATATTGATGTCAGGTATCACTTTGTTCGGGAGATTCTAGAGGAATGTGACATTGACTTGTTGAAGATTCACACTTCGGAGAATCCGCCGATATGCTAACAAAGGTGGTGTCGGGGGTGAAGTTTGCACACTGCAAAGACTTGCTCCATGTCCTTCAGGTGAATTGAGCTTGCTGAAGCTCATTTGGATGAACTACGGACGGCTTGATCCCTTGGGCAGGGGTACGTAGGCAACCATGTTGGTGCAGCCGCTATCGAGTCGGAATTCGGCTCAGATTTGAAAATCTTCACCGAGGTGGAGAATTGTTGGAGGAGAGAGGATATTAAAGGAGGTGATGCCATGCCAAGTGCTGTAGAAGATTGCCAAGTGCTGTCGAAGATCGCCAAGGAAGTCGACGATGAAAGGCAAAGGGACAGCGGCAGGAAATAGCAGCAGCAGCAGAAGACAGGCTGGTCGACCGGCCGGGCCGGTCGACCGACGTGCACAGCATGCACAGGGTTTTGGGCGGTCGATCGGCCTGGTCGACCGAAGTGCTCTGACTGCAGGAACCCAACTCTCGGGTTTTCTGGGTCGACCGTCGGGTCGACCGGAAGAGGAGGTCGGTCGACCGTCCCGGTCGACCGACAGTCGGGTTTGGGTGAAATCTGCTGCTCGCTGATGTGAGGTATTTAAGCCTAATGTTGATTTTAGGGTTTAATACTCTGCGAAATTGTATTAGCTGTGAGTTCTCTTGCATTCAAAGAGACGAAGAGCTATTGTAATCATCTTCCTAAATAAATTCTCTCCATTGATTGCCCCGAGGACGTAGGCATTGAGGCCGAACCTCGTTAAATCTTATCTTTGTGATTTGTGCGTTTTCGTGTGATTATTGGGTTGTTCTTTGTGCTGGAGATCTTGGGATTCTCTATTGTTTGGTTGTTGTGATTGGATAGCGCGCACAACAGAGATCTATGACTTCTTTACAATCATCATCATTTCTTATTAAAATGCTTATGTAGATCTACTGTTAGGTTATTATTTTAGTTAGTTTGGTTAACTTTTGATGATTTTACAGCAGCAAGCGATCTATCATGCTCATTTGATGTCCGAAATTTGATCGTATTTTCTTTTAAAAATGCGTTCAAGTTGTGTTACCAATGACTGCGATCAGATTCGCAGTCCTCAAGAAAGACACAATTGTGTATTTTATTGAGGATTGCAATCAGTCACGGTCCTCAATAAACACACGTTACATTTATGAGGTGTGTTTATTGAGGACTGCTATCAGTTGCAATCCTCTTAAACACACATTTTGTGAGGACTGTGATGCGATCATGGTCCCAGTTTTAATAAAGAGGATTGTGATTGTAACACCCAATTTAATTAAATTCTGATTTAAATATTTATTTTAAATAATTTGTGATATCATAACTCATAAATGGAACCAATATTTAAAACAAATAATTCAGATGATATTTATATCACCATAAAAATAGTTAAAATTTATTTAAATGAGAAGTAAGTATTTTTTAGACAAGTTGCAATATTTTATGGATACAAGTCATAAGAATTAAAATGTATTTAATAAAATAAAGTGTATTCATATGGATGAGTGTGTATATGTGTATGTATATTCACACACACATACACACTTATATATATATATAAATTATACTTTATTATGAGTTAATCTCCACTACCACCCTAACTATTAATTAAGAGGATTAATTAATAATAGCATGAGGTGGCCAAGTGTTAAGTGAGGTGGTGAATGAGAGAGTGGTTTGGGGACTGGAGAGAGTAGTATGGGGATTGAGTCATGAGGTGGCAACACTAGAAAATGGGGGTTAAATACTTAAGTGAGAAAATGAGAGATATCTCTCTCTCTCTCTCTCTCTCTCTCTCTCTCTCTCTGAAAATGAAAATGAGAGAAAAGGAGAGAGTGGTTTGAATATAAAAAAGCAATTTCTTACACGGATCCAAAAGCTCTGCCAGTCACTCCTGAGAAAACAACAATAAGCAACAGCAAACAGTGGCCGTAGGTAGGAATTTGAAGTAGGGCGGGCACAAATAACATTCAGTATATAATAATATTAAATTTATAAATAATATTTAATAACAGTATTAATTTTCTTTCTAAAAAATCAAGAGAAAAGAACGGTTCTCAAACTCGAAAACTCTCAACCGATATTCTATTACATAAAAGAGGTTATTACAAAATCAACCTACAACTCTTGATCCAACAAAAAGCCATTAAATAAAATTAAAAGTTAGTCAAAAAAATTTCAAGTTACTTGCAAATTGATAGTGAAATTTTAGTCACATTACATTTTTCATATTTAAAAAGTTTCAAATCTAATTATCAACTTTCATTAATTCTCTAAAATAGTTCAAAATCAATCGATTAACTAATAAATGAAAGAAGATTGCCATGCTGCTTAAAAAAGTATTCCATAGCCTCCAGTAAATTATGCTCTTGTGCTCTTCTTTCTTCACATTTTTTTTTTATTCTATCTTATGCTCATCATTTTTCACTCTTCTTCAGCACTCTTATGTAACACAGATTATATTATAAATTCAAAAAAGTGATGAAATTTGTCACTGAGATAAAATATCTATAAAAATTTAACAAACACAAAGCGTGCTGTAAACTGTCTAAAAATTACTGAGGATAAGTCATTAGAGTGTATACTTCAAATGCGGGGATAATCAAAGCCACTCGTGCAATGTCAAGACGCAGAACTCGAAGCCCGTGTCTCAACATCACCGCAGTGTAAAAACGCGAGGCTCGAAGCCCGCGTCCCAGCTTCACTACAATGTCAAGACGCAGAGCTCGAAGCCCGCGTCTCAACATCATTGCAGTGTCAAAACGTAAGGTTCAAAACCTGCGTTCCAACTTCACTGCAATGTCAAAATGCAGAGCTCGAAGGCCTCGTCTTGCAAAGCTCGAAGTCTGCATCCAACAGCATTTTCAACGGCTAAACGCAAAGCTCGAAGCCCGCGTCTCAGCATCAACATAATGCCAAAACGCAAGACTCGAAACCTGCGTCCCAACATCATTGTAATACCAAGATGCAGAGTTCGAAGCCCGCGTTTCAACATCACCGCAGTGTCAAAACGTGAGGCTCGAAGCCCGCGTCCCAGCTTCACTACAATGCCAAGACGCAGAGCCCGAAGCCCGTATTTCAAGTACAGAAGAGCCTTGTGTTTCAGTTGTAACTGCCCTCATTATCAGGTCAATTATTGTGCACATAATGAGGAGAGTTAACCTCCATTATGGAGAATTTTTAGGGGACAGTTTTACCCGTAGAAACCCCTATAAATAGCTCAGTTTGTTATTGAAGAGGGGTCGGAAGTTTTGGTTGGACTTTTGATTGGACTTTTCGTCGGAAGTTTCAGCTGAGAAACACTGATAGAGAGTTAAACTCTTTTACCAACTTGCTGAGTTCAAGTTTATACCCAAGTCTCTTTGAGATTCCATTTGGACAGGAGGTGTGCTACCCAGTTCATAATCCGAAGAGAAGATTCTCAGAAGACACTGACGTTCACCCGGTCAACGAAAAAACAAGATTCACTTTCCACCGCTACATCAAGAACCCAGCCTTAAATAAAGAGAAGGTTTGAGCTTGAATATCTTCTCTCTCTTATAATTAGAATTATTTTTGAGATTGTTGTAATCTTTCATTGATTCAAGAAAATTTTACGATACATTATCTCCAAAAAAATTTCTCCGAGAAACAAGAGATGGCGACTCCGCTGGAGACAGCTTTCTCTACTGATGAGCAAGTTGTGGTGCAAGGTGAAGTCACCTTCATGAGAAAAACGGTCGAGTCACTTGTCGTGGAATTCGATCAGGTAAAGTATGAAGAGTTTCTCTCTTCTGCCTCCAAGAGCCCTAGGGCGCGACAGTACCGCAAGGTCTCCTCGGAGGTCCGCTCTCAAGTCCCTTCAGAGACTTCCGCGAAGATGGCCTGCGCAAAGAGCGTTATTTCTGGCCGCATCACGTGCAATGTCCACGTCTACGTCTCCCAGGAGACCCGCGAGGCCGACGTCGTTGAAGGCCAATTTAGCCACGTTCTTCCTCTTCCTCAGCTCCAAGTTACTGGGGGTTCCCAACAACCCGTGAAGCGTAATCAGAATGCCGAACGTCGAAAGAAGCTGGAACAACTATTTGTCCATCAGATACTGAACACAAGGCTCATGATAGTTCATGATAGTTAATTATATTTTTAAAATTTTTAGTAGTTTTCTAAAATAAAACCTACATGCTCACATGCAAACAACTCCTCACTGATCATTGATTTATGTTGGGAAAAAAAAAAAAGTGTTCACTATTTAAAATGAGCTAAAACCAGATCTATGTCGACATATAAGCAAGATTTTGTGTACTGTTTGCCAGAACTTGGTTGGTTGGCTTGTTGCGTAAGAACAAAAACAAACATTAATCATCCACCAAAAAGAATATAACTTGCTATGCAATCACTTGGGATTTGAACAGAGGAGAAGACTGAGAAATCTTTGGTGTGCAAGACTCACACGGAAGTGACTTCCCAAAACAAAGTTGGAAAACTTTTTCCAGCCCGTTTCTGTGTTCCTCGAGATGCAGACCTTTGACTGCTGTCCGCATGTCATTGTATTTTATTTTTATTTTTTTATTAGTAGCAGTGAGGCATCATTAACTTATTTTTAAAATTTATCCCTTGGATTAGCACTAGAAGAGAATAAATTATCCCTTAATCACCCTTTTAATACGTGGAATCTCACCGAATAAAAAGGTTTTAAGCTGCGTGTTTAATCAAGGGATTGAACACGTGTTGACCTGTTGGCGTTTGTGGATTCTGAGCTTTAAAATAATCCATCAAACTGTTGAGATCATGCTCTTGGGATTGAATCTTTTCATTTTGATTCTTTTAGAAAACAATCTTAAGATTGTAATGAAATTTTATTGGGATAATAACTAACGGCATGTCTCTATATATCGAGCTTATTTCTATTTTATACTAAAAAAGAATATAATTACACAACAATTGATAAAAAGATTAGCTTGTGAATTGAACTTCTCTCTCTCTTCACGAGAGGCTGCACGTTTGATCCCTGTAGTTGCCGAAACAAGAAGTTAGCTTCTATAATTAATGATGTGTGTGTGAGAGTACCTAACTTTCTAAAAAAAATGAGAAGAGATGATGTTCAGCAGAAGAAACTCGAACAAGAAAAGACAGCATGAATTCTTTAGATCTAAAGAATACATGCTTCCCCGCCCTGAAACGAGACTTTCTTTTCCGAAAAATGATAAACGCTTTGTATCGCGCATTAAGGAAAAAGCATGTATGTGATCCAAATCTCAAGTTAACTTCATAATTTATGGGTTAATTAGAACAAGTTCCCAAATGCTAAAAATGCAAGTACCCCACTAATCCATTTATTTGCATTTTATTGACCACAACAACTTACCTATCTAAACATTCAAGGAGAAAAAAAGAACCCCAACATATTTAATATTCCATTTTCACATAAAATTTTAGAAAAAGAGGTCTCTCTCTCTCTCTCTCTCTCTCTCTCTCTCTCTCTCAAATGTGCATTTTTGGTGTGAGAAATATAGTGAGGCAACAAACCATCTTGAGACAAATGAAGGGGGGGTCCCTTTCCAGTGTAGTGCATTTCCTACCTTTTTTCACCAACTGCTGAAACCTGTTTTCCTTGTTTTCATGGAGGAGCCAATGCACACCTTTCTTAGATTCCATCATGTCATCTTCAAGCACTAAAAGCCATTATTAATCACTCCATCCAAGTACTTCATCATGGCTAATCATACTTATTAAGAAAAACTCATTGGAGATCATCTAAAAAAATAGTATGACACTTGACTTTTAGTACTTGATTATGATCAAAAATAGTAGCTGCATGAATTGTAGTTTTCCAATGACAGTTGAGGCTATTTGAATATATGAAGTTGGAGCTACATGAAACTCCAGTTCCAAGAAACAACTCCCTTTGGTTTTTTGTAGGTTTAAAATAAAATATTTTTTTCTTGTTGTCCCTACAACCAATTTTATTAGCTGTAGCTCCTACTCCATCACTTAGAGAGTAAAAAATAATAATAATAAATATTGTTGCGTCAGCACTTTTCTGTCTCTCTCATATACTACGCCAAACACTTGTTTATGGCTTCAAGTTAGGGTTGTTTGTTTCGCATAAAAAGTCATAAAAGACCGTAATTCGTAAATGACTTACAACTCAGTTACAACTATGGTGTTTGTTCATAAAAGATCATAAATCGTAAATGACTTACAACTCAATTACAGCTCCGGTGTTTGTTTGGACCGTAATTCGTAAAAAACTTATGCAACTCAACTACCACTCACTTTCAACTCAAGTACCACTCACTTACAATCCACTTGCAGTTAATTTTGTAGTCATGTAAATTTGTATTATTTTTATATTAACATTAATTTTTTTTAATATTTATCATTTTTAATACTTATTTGCAATATTTAAACTTTTTAAATAACCAAATAGTTAATTTTGTGATCAACTTTTTCACTTACGACTTACACATTGGGTCTGTTTGGTTGTCGTAACTGCCTTAATTCGTAGTTGTAATTGGTAAAGTCTTTTACAATTATAAATGAGTTACATGGATGTAAATTTACGGTGTTTGGTTGGTAATATAAAATTGTAAAGTGGGAAAGTGTATTGTACTTTACGGTGTTTGGTTGTCATAATGTATAAGTTGTAAGCGAAAAAGTTGACCACAAAATTAACTATATGGTGATTTTAAAAGTTTTAATACTGCAAATAAATATTAAAAAAGTTAAATATTAAAATTTTTAATATTAATATAAAAAAATATTACAAATTTGTATGACCACAAAATTAACTGTAACTAGGCTGTAAGTGAGTGGTAACTGAGTTGCAAGTGAGTGTTAGTTGAGTTACGTAAGTCTTTTACGAATTACGATCCAAACAAACACCGTAGTTGTAACTGGGTAGTAAGTCATTTACGAATTACGGAGTTTTACGCGAAACAAACGGCCCCATTATAACAACCAAACATCGTAAAACACAATATACTCTTTCACTTACATCTTTATATAACCAACTAAACACCGTAAAACTTATATGCATGTAACTCATTTACAACTGTAAAAGAGTTTACCAATTACGACTTACGAATTACGATCAATTCCGACAACCAAACCCGACATCAAATATCCATTGTCATATTCGTAAAACAACAACATAGACTGAAATTGGCAAATACAATCATCCGTGCTTCGTGCGTGAATACTTTTTAATAGCAAAACACTTTGATGATGATGACAAACAATGTTCCCCCATTTTTTTGCAGAACAACAATGTGACACTCATTTCACAATGTAGCAACACATAAGAATTCGGATTCACTTGATTCCAATTCTTGATGGTGACGATATCTTGCAAGTTTGCACACATTGATCAATCAAATCACCTCCAAGCTTTTCCACCATCATGGAGGAAAAGGACATTGAGAATTCAAGAGGCCAAGCAGAGGATCACCAGTTGCACTCACAGCACTTCCATCAGCTTCCAACTTTTCTCACAGAGCATTCAGGCTCACCCTTCTCTTTTGAACACAAATCTGCTTCCTGCTCCCGAAGTTTCAAAGAGCCCATCATTCTCCCCCAACAACCCTACAAACAAAGGCAGTAAGTAGGTGGACATGAAGAATATTCTCAAATGATGGCTTGTGAGGAAGTGAGAGTGCAATCAATGACAAAGGGAACTCATCCGAGGGCTTGCCTATAATGTTTGAATCAAGAACAAAGTGCACCTTAAAGTTTTTATAAAGGGTAAAAACAACACTTGAGGCAATAATTACAATCAAGAAAGCAAAACTACATTGTACAACACTTGAGGCAATAATTACAGTTAATGATAACATTGGAGATTATGACCATACAACACAATATTGGATCTAAAAGGAGAAAGAAAGAAAATAACTCCAATGTTATCCCCACCTGTGACAGATAATTTCATCGGCGATCCTCTGCAAGTTGTTGCAGTCCCCTTATGCTATCATCTCCCGTGCTTCGGAGAAATCCAGTCCCTAACAAGATAGAAATTTCGTAGATCAGCAACCATTTAGATAATTTTGAAGATTTGTAATAATGTCTTATGGGAGAGGGTTTCTCCTCCTTTCTTCCTGTGTATACATGCAGCTTACACACCATGAACACATAATTTGTTCTCTAGATACATAGGCATCTGCATTGCGCGCTGCGTTGATTGATCTTGGCTACTTCCATCTCATGGAAGAGAAACTAATTCATTGTCTAGTCAATGCCACATATCTGGACTATGTCCGATGCTACAGCTGAGATTGCATGGCATCAGATTTAACAGCCACTCTTGCTGTAGTAGGTTTTGAAGTAAAACATATGGTTCTCAACATTGAACAGTTTTAATAAGTTCAATGAGCTACTGTACAAATTGTCAAATTCCATGCCAGTTGAAGGATCAATTTAAAAATTCCAAGTCAATTTGAGGGTGCTGCTCATTTTCCATTATGATTTCTTCATTCATGAGCTTGAAGGAGCAGAGAAACAAATACTGATGTATCGGATTAATCTTCTGATTGAAGGGGTTTTGATCTCTCTTCTACTTGCATAATTGTGCTTTGTTCACACAAAGTAGGAAGTTGCTTTCTCAAGTTAACACTTGTATTAGACAAATTGACAGATACGGACATCTTCTGACATGTCTACCATCTGGTGGTTAGGATCTCTACAAGTTCGTCTGCAAGGGCCATGTCGTAAAACATTCTAACATGAAGTTACTCTAAACTCCATAAACACTCATTGCATCTGGAGCTTACTAAATGTAATTCTAACAGAAGTTAAACTAATATCTAATTTGTACTTAAAACAGGTTAATAGTTAAACAAGCAATTTTTAAGTGAAAACAGTGGGAGGTAAACTCACCGGCATTTCATTAAAAAGGATCTTAACGAAACATATATAAATCATAGCACACGTTCAAGCCTGGTTCAGCAAGCAATTTCATCTCTCAAGAACCAGGATTCAGAAGCACTTGTGTGCCCGGAGTCTTGCATTAATATGACTAGAAAATATCTTTATACAAGTCTAAGCTCTAGGGCAAACAATACAGTTGAATTCCTCCATGGATGTGAAGACCAGCCTCAACTAGGAAATAAACATGTTTTGTTTCCAACTTGAAACCAAATCAAATTATCTCACCCTTAATCAGGATGCTTTCTGCTAATGAATCACAAGACAACTGTCATGAAACATGAGGCAAGTGTGATGAATCAGGACATAACTGTGTTGTCATGTAAAAGAGAATGAGTCAAGTTAAAAGAAACGAGAACTAGCTTCAATGTCAAAGAGACGCAATCAAGATGATACGGGGAAAGGCTCGTTTTGGCATAGGCAATCAGCATTTACAACTCAGCTAGTGATAAAGTTCGGTATCCAAAATAGAAGGGTATGTTGCCATAGTTTGAAAGGAATGCAGTAAGAAATTATGAGATATTTGCATATGAGAGCAGACACGAGAGCAGGCATTCGGTCAGGAATAAGAAAATGTAGCAACAACAACTACTGATATCATAAACAGCAGGGAATTCCAGATTGTCTGCAAACTTTTGCAGAACACACCATTTTGTGGTCCATGACAAAATTTATACATGGGGAGAATATTTGGTAAAGAAACACCAATCGTTCTGGTATTGAATTCCATGGAACTAAAACATCTTGAGAACAAATTAGGAGGTTACTTGAGTCAAAAAGCCTATTGTTGAATCAGAGTATTAACCTGCAATCAGTGACCACCCATATTAAGTCTACCAAGTCATCCTCACCTTTTGACTTTATAACATCAATCAGAGCATCTAACCATCTGTTCTAGCAGTAAATTTCACACAATTAACACATTTGATTTGTGATCCAGTCAACTTTATTCTTTAATCTCTTCATTCAAAATAAAATAAAATAAAAATGATTCCTCTTTTAACTTACATCGCTTAACCTGGAATTTCTGTGGAACCCATTTAGAGTGTGAGGAGTATTCTCCTTCTAGCTAGTTTCTGGTCAGCAGCAGTAAAATCATATGATGACTTGTGCCATAAATGTGATGAAGTTGATTAATATCACCTATAGAACAAAGAGAAACTAAATGCCAGCCTTCGTAATAACAACTGCAAGATCTGATCATAAAATAAATTATGCATCTAATAAGTTGGAATTTTACCAGGTCTCATGTTTCCAGGTTTTGAGTATTGCACAAATTTCCAAGTAAAAAGAAGAACCTGCTTAAGTTCAAAATGATGTCATTCTTTAACTTCCAATTTTCAGTTGTTGCTCACCATAAGCTTGAAGAGGATTTCAAGAGAAATATACATTATATATTTATTTACTTAAAAACGAGAGTAGCTCAGTGATGCGTACATCCAGCCACGCCTTTAGCGCGTATATCATCGGTGGAGAAGACACAACGACTCCATATGGTTCCAACGTTTTAGTAATCATGTAATTTTTTTTTTTTATCTTGGCTTTCTTTTATAGTTCTTTTTTTTATATTAACAACCAAACGCAGTAAAAGTTACATGAATGTAACTCATTTACAACTGTAAAAGTACGACTTACGAATTACAGCCTAGTAATACAATCACAAGCAACAAGTCCATCCCATCCATTCTCCAGGTAATTACAGTTTCTCCGAGCACAACATCATTCCGACAAAAAGTAACACATCTCCATCATCTTCTGCTCATCTTGTGGAAAACTCAAAGCAATTTTATGTTAATGTAGCGTCAATGTTTTGCTCAAAACTTAAATCTTTATTTAGCAGTAAAACTCTACAGTTTTTTCTGTTATGAACGAACGCAAAGAATATCAAACCACAAATTGTAAGCTCACTAGGAAAGCCATGTACCCTATGGCTCCCATCCATTTTCTACTGCCACCAGAGCTCGATCCGGCTGCGGTTGTGCTCGGGCCAGAACCATTAGGTGTGCCCGGAGGCGGTAGCGTCCCCGGAGGAGGTGGCGGTCCGATCCCAAGGTCATTACAATCTGATCCAACATAACCTAACCGCGAAAAAAAAAAAGGAAAGAAGAAATTTGTACATGAGGATTCATCGCGCATAAAATCTATGCCAGACAGGAAAAAAAGAGAAGATTTTTACACTCTTGAAAACACGGCATATCTGGTTGATTCAGTAGGTTGAAGGCTCCGGCATCGCAGTTGCATTTGTGGCCAATTCCGGTGCCATTAGGTGCACAGGTTCCATTTCCACACCACACTAAATTGCAGGCTACAGGACTCAGCAGCAAATAGTTTTTGAGAATTTTGAGAATTCTTTATGGTAGTATCTTAGAATTTTTGAAGTTTTAAGAGGTTATTTAAAAAAAATTGAAAATTTATGGCAATTTTGATAAAAATTAGCCACAGTTCAAATAATTATCGGAGAGGGGGCTTACGATCAGAGAGATTAGTTGGTAGAGAAATTGGTGGTAGTTTTGGCATGCTACAGTTGAGATTAACTGAACCTGCACATTAAACATAATGATCAAGCATATGCATAAATGTGAAAGTAACCAAAAGAAAAGAAGAAGAAAAATAAATTACAGTTGGGGATTATGCAAGGAGGGAATACTGGCAGATCCAATATCTTGAGCTGAGTCCATCCAGGATAACATTCGCACTCGAAAAAGAAGGGGGCTTATCGACTGAGCTATTGCAAGTTCCCTGCCCACAATCAACAATCTTGCATGCAGCCTCTGCATATTCACTACCAAATCCAATCAAAAACATATGAAACTTCAAAACAATAAGATCACATAGACTAAGTTTTCAGCTACTACCTCCAATGATATTCGCTTCAGAAGAGCTAAAGAAGAGGAAGACCAGAAGAAGGTACAGGATGAATCCAAGAGTGTTTTGAGATTTCTCATGATCTTGGCCTATGAGGTAAGCAGAGGAGGTAACAAGGGGGGGGCTTTAAATAGCGTTTTAGTTTAATACAAAGAGTTCAAAAGTAATGGTGGGAATTACAATACAAGCTAACAAAAGAAGATTGATGCAAGCAATGCTGGGTGTCTTAAGTTGTGTTTTGATGTGCTTTGGACGCTTGTTAGTTTAGACTTAATCAAAGCTCATATGCTCGGAAACTCTCCTGGAAGCTAGGAGGATATATCAAGGGGGATACTAGATGATGTATACTACTAACAGAGTCATTCTTTATATTTGGCATGTTCGAAAAAAAATAAAACAAAATTATTACATCAACAAAAAGTGAAAGCGATTATAGAAACATGCTTGTTGAGAATTGGAAGAATTCAAAGAACTTGTGCGACAGTAAGAGTCAAACAGCAGACTTTCTGGAATATTGAAGAACAATGAACGTGAAGTAAATAATAACCATGTTATATGTAACATTTGGATCGATTATATTCCATAAAAGCTTTAAGGGATATAAGAGCTATGCTTGTATGAGAGAGAACAAATCAAAGAGCCTGCAAAAGAGGCAAGTAGCAAGAAATTTCTATGCATTTCAATTTAAGTATCTCTCAAGTCTATAACCGGGCTACAAGAACTCTCTCTCTCTCTCTCTCTCTCTCTCTCTCTCTCTCTCTCTCTCTCTCTCTCTCTCTCTCTCTCTCTCTCTCGCTGGGATCATTCTGTGGTCAGCACCAATGATTATTGCACCAACTTAAACAAGTTTTCCCCATGATCATCTTGCTAATAAAACATATTAGTTTTTGTAAAGATTTTATGCACATGCACTGTAGAACCTTTTTTTTTTCTTTTTGTTTTTGAAGAAATTTTGTTTCAGAGTAAAAAAATTAACTGTCTGTACCTTAAACTTCCACTTCAGCTGAATTCTGAAACATCATTAAAGGGTAGAATTTGGACTCAAACCTCTTATATCAGAATGTTATCTATGTTGACCACGAATGAAATCAGGTATTAATACCATTTACAATGCTTCACTTTATGTTTATAAATACCCTCTGCCTCATTGAAGATGATTTCTGTGTGAGCATTTAAAAAAAAAATGGAATTCTCAAATCAGCAAAAATTTCCTAATGGTCTTATCATCTTAAGCTCAGATTAGCAAATTTACTTTATTGGTTCTGTTCATAGCCCTTTGTTGAGAAGCAGTCGCATGTTGTTATCACGAATAAAATTCCGAATTTTACTTAAAATGTTTTCTTTAGTTTTTACAGATAAAATTAACTAAAGAGAACATGATACTTTTGAAGAAAAAGAAGAGTTTTCACCTTCATGGCACTGCTCAATACCGAATTACTTTCAGAAGTTGCTTGCTTCACATCAATAATCATTTTTGCAACCCTGAACAAAGATAATTATTCCATTCAATTAAGGATGTAAATACAATAGAAACAATAATAGCTAATGAATTCTGGAAAAATATGATAGAGCTATTAAGACAAATATTTCAGATGTAATGTAAAGAAAAATTGCATTATGTAAATAAGATTTACAAAACTATTGCTATTTCCAATTTACTCTAATGATAATGTCTCTTGTTGTGTTGCAAACAGTGGATTCAAAAAAATATCAAATAACTACAAAAATGTAGAAAACCAAATATTATCTCATATTTTCATCTTCTCACCATCAAACCAAACAATTTGGAGCAAATATTAATTTCCTCAAAGATGAAGATAGAAAATAAATAGATAATCAAACAAAGATTAGTTTCTCTTCCTGTCACTCAACTAAAATCTGCTTATAGGAAACCCCAAAAAACATCTGCAGAAGGATTAAAGTGAGGAGAGAGAAAAATCCAATCAGTTAATATAATGATCTAAAATACTAAAAAAAAATGCAATAATAATAATAACGGCAACTTAACAAGAGAAAATTTTCACTTACGATTGAATGAAGAACCTCACCATTTTCCCAGCGGCAACATCCTGTAATGCTGAATGCGGATGATACTTTGTAATTCTCAACACAAAGAATTTTTTTTTTTTTTTTTAATAAAGAATGATAACGTCCATGGAGAGAATTAGTTCGCATTATTCTAGGGTAATGAGAGGCTTTTAAGCTAGAGTCGGTTCAAGTTTTGAATTCTTTTATTTCTTTCTTGAGACGTTTTCTTTTCCTGTTGGGGGTCAAAAACAACAGAGATTGGACTCCTCTTTTTTTTAATTAAGTGAGAGAAATTCTCAATTATAAATTTATTTTTGTCTGCGCTTCAATTTACATTAGTATAAATTGATTCCTCCTCATAATCACTTTTTTATATTTATTATTTCCTTTTTACTCTTCCCCATTATTCTTAATGTTGCTCTCCACTCAACCCTGATCTCGATGTAGAGTAATTCACGGGTCAATTTTTTACAGATCTCATTTGTTCGGGCTCACAATGAGCTTTATTTGTGTTTGTGATAGGTGTGATATTTATATCTCAATTGTGGCAGTCGAAGAAGATGATGGAGGTGTCGTAGAGTCCACCATGGCATACTCCCTGGCGAGCTCCAGGTGGTCTTGGAGGCCGATTCGGGTTCCCACCATCATCGCGGATCTAGGGTTAGGGCTTCGGAAGACTCCTAGAGTTTCCAAATATTTGGATTTCTCGTTGGTTGGAAGAAGATGAGGTATAGTTGAAGAAATTGAGCGTCGTCGTCGGTGACAGTGAGACTTGAGCTCGACGCCAGCGGAGTACTGACTGTAACAATGATGTTTAAACGCCGGTACTAATAGTAGAGAACGGACACTGCCACCCCAAAAATGAGAAAGGCCTCCAAAATATAGACAAGTGTGCCATTATTATTATATTTTTTTATCATTTCACTCTTAATGAAAAAAACTGACTGTCGCTTTCTTTTTCCTCTTTCCTCTTTCATTTATTTCCCTCCTATTTCTACTCCGGCGTCCCCCTCCCCCGCCTCCCCGGCGCTCCTGCTGCTCGCCCTCCTTTCCCTCCCCCCTCCCGCCCTCTCGGCGACCCCTGCCCCTCCTCCCACTCCAGCGACCCCCGTCCCTCCTCGACCCCCCTCCCCCGCCTCCCCAGTGCTCCCCCTCCCTCACGGCCTCCCCCCTGGTTCTGTTCGGCTACCGACCCCCCTTGGGTCCTGCCTGTCGAACAGACCCAGGGGGGAGGCCGTGTGTGTGGGGGTGGGAGGGAGGGGTGTGTATGGTTGGGGGGGAGGGGGGCTGGAGGGGGTGGGGGTCGTCGGCGAGTTAGGGGAGGCCGAGGGGTCGCCTGAGAATGAAGAATGGGGGGGGGGGGGGGGGGGGGGGGTTTTGGCCCTTTTTAATTTTTGGAGGCGCTTTTATTAAATTTGAGGTGCTCTAATCCATTGGGGGACCTTTATCACTTTGAAAGGTGGCAATATCCATTCTCATGGTAGTGAGAGAAAGGACAAGACTAGTATATTTCCGAAAAGCCCTCACATAAATTGGAAAAATGACAAACGTACCCTCAACGTTCGAAATGATCAGTGCGCCTCTTCGGAAGGAAGTGGGCATTTTTTATATAGAGCTCCAGTTCCCTTCTAAGAGGGCTCCAATTCAGTCGAGGCAATTTTCTCCCTTTTCCTTTTTCCATTTTTCCCCAACCACCACACACACAACACACACACACACGGTTGATACTAGGGCTGAGCGTCCATTGGTGGTGCAGTTTTTTTTTAAAAAAAATTCAAGCCGTAACTGCACTCACTCAGGTCTAAAACTGAACAGCACTGCAACGATCAAGCCGCGAAACCGAATTGAGACAGAAATGAAACCTGATAGCGAGCCGGGGCTGACTCAAGGGACAAAAATTTTTAGTACATGAATAATGATAACAGTACTCTATGTCATGCATGGATCTTAAAATTTATTATCCAATTTATTCTTGGGCCATGCCTAGGCTTAGGCTCGCTTTAAATGTGGCACAATACAGCACATTACTGGCATGAATGTGTTGCTCCAACTGAGTTGGAGCCACAATTACATGCACCATTTGAGTCCTTTGCCATATCATTTTCATTCCACCTCTCCAAACAAAGTGACAGATTGAGAAGTCTTAGCAAGCTCTCACTCCTCAATTAGATTAGACAGAAAATAGACACAAAAGGAGGTCAAAAATCAGGTACGAATGGACGGAAACAACTCAAGCACGAATAAAAGCATGAATGGGCCAGCCTAATATCTAATGGACTGGTGTAAAGGCGCATAGATCCAGACCCATATAATGCTTTGGGCCGTATCTGAATCTATTTGTTTTTTACGTGGGTCACGCCTGGGCTCAAACTAGGCATGACACTGTACGGCCTACTACAAACCCTATTTTCTTCTTCCCCTGGTTTCTGCGTGCGCATACGTGTACGATGTTGGAGTGAATCAGGAGAACATGGGCCTGGTTAAAGCAGTGGAGGCCCATCAACGCAGTTTAGACTCTAGAGGCCACAACATATGATGTGCGCGTCAAGACGCGGTCCGTCTCCAAGCCCATATCGAGAACTGTCTCTGTGACATTTCAACAAACGCTTGGCTTGTTCTCTCCGCCACAAACAATTCAATTCAAATGGTGGCAATTTAAAAAAAAAAAAACAACAATGTCTGCCACCAGCTCTCTCGCTCTCTAATACCCTCTACTTCTTCTTCTTCCTTTACTAAACTCAGTAACAATCAACGGAGAAGCAGCAGAAGAGCAAGCAGCCTCTCCATTCTTCGCTGCTCTTCGAACCCATCTTCAGTGGAGACAGAGAAGCCCCAGATCTAGGTCGAGTTCACTGGGGTAAGTAATTCAAAGCACCCACATTTTTCAATTATCAGCTTATTTTCTTGGTAAATTGTTTATGTAAAATTTTTTTTTAATTAATGAAGCTAAAGGCTGGGGCTGATTGATCTTTCCCAGTTGACAAGGCGCAAGCAATCAGCGGAGAGAAGCTGCTTCGAAACATTATGCTGGACAACAAGATTGAGCTCTATGCAGCTTACGCAACAATGACCCAATTCTCAAAACCAAAAAAAAACTTTTTAAATTTTTTTTTAAAGTTTTATATGCATTTTAATTTGTGATATGCATTTGTGTTTAGGGGAAGGTGATGAACTGTGTGTGTGGGGGGTGGGGAGTAGTGGTACATACATTGTGGAGGTACATTTTGATGAATTCGTAACGAAAACTTCGTCAAGGAAAGAGTTCTTCATTTGACATATTGTTGCTACATGCTGCAGATTGTTGATGGCAAGGATCTCCTGAATGAAAGAACAGACACCGAGAAACGATATTTGAAGAAGGCATGTCGCTTTATACTTCACATGTCAGTACTGAAAGAATTTCAGGAATTTTGCAAAAAAAATTTCAACATTTTGGTTCTGGGATGACTTTGATAGTAAACCGTGTCTGGTAATCAATTGCAGAAACCTGAGCCTTGAAGGCTTGCTTGTCAGACAATTGTAGGAAACAGAGAAAATGCTGGCAAGGTATGATGCTTCTTCTTCTTTTTTTTTTTTGTGTGCGTGTGTGTTTCAAGTAATGTAGTTTTTTTTTTTTAATGTTTGTATCTTTGTTAATTTTCCTTCACTGTTCAAGTAAGTGTCAATTTAAGCTATATTTCATTACTGTAAGATACTATTAACCATTCTTCACATTGATCATCTCTTGGCAAGTAGTAATAAAATCCATGATCATCCATTCAAATATTGTCAATGCCAAACATCTTCAAGCTAGCGGTGCTGGAGAGCCTCTGTCTAAATTATGTATTAATAGCCAATAAAAATAAATTCCTATTTTGCTCGAGTTGCTTTTTCCTCGAGCTTTGACCCTTTGTTAGATGAAAGAAGTCTGTAGTAGTAGAATCTTGAAAGAAACATCTATGCTCTAATCTTGCTTCAGGAAAACATCCAAAATGTTATACTATGATAATTAACTCATCTGTTTGTACTGATTCATTACAAATTGAGGATTAGACAAAAAGATTGTGGGTCCAAAAACAACCAATTAATGGATCCAGTTAATTTGTTTTAGACAAGCGTTATAGATTCGACTCATACATTCTGTCTTCACAGAAAACAACATGGTATTCCTCTAAAAAGTTTCTTCGTGTTCAGTGTGCATGTCTGATGACTTGAACTTAGACCCTCGAGGAAATAGTGTGGCCAAAATTCTGTCTCTGTTACATCTTGGAACGTGACAAAGAGGAATTATTAGATGCTATCTATTTTAGTAAATGAAAAAAATGTCAGTTTTCTTTCTTCTTTTTTTTTCCCCTTTTAAACTATCCATAGTTCGTTGCTAAGGTGAATGACTCAGAGGAAAAATAATTCCCTAGATATTAGCCAAGAAATCCCCCTTCCATTTGCTTTTCCCCCCTTATGTGGATGAATTCGCATCCACTCTGTATAGGAGAGGAAATTTTTATTGAGAAAAGTAACGGTGGGATAAACATTATAAGCCTTTAATGAAACATCTGAAGGCAAGTATGTACAAAAGTCCTCCCCAAGCCAGATCACATATGGTTCAACAGCCTTGGGGGTGGTAAAAGACCAAGGATACAAAATAGGGACAGAACAGGGCCTGATGCAAAAATCAGGCACAACTCCTGATAGAACAAAAAACAAGACCTGGAGCAAAATTGATGTAAAACAGGATCGCAATCACCTTCGAATACAAATAAAAAAGAAAACTAGGGTTTTACAAGAAATAAAATGAAAAGAGAGACTAGGGTTGGAGAAATAACCAGATACCAAAATAATGTAAAATCAACCTGGATCGCAATCACCTTCAAATTGTAATCAAAATTTGAACATGAGAACAGGATAAGATTTTGGGTTCGCACTCCTTACGCGGGCTTCACACCCCTTGCACCACGGGCTTCACACTCAATCTCAAGAACCCAAGAGCTCTGAAATTTTAACTGAAAAAGTTTTATTTAATTATTGTCTACTTATTCATTGAGTTGAGCCTCTTTATATAGGTTCTTATAAAGTGAACTTCTCGGATATAACCGATGTGCTACTAAAAGAAATATAAACAAAACACAACATCTCAAAATAAACTATAGGCATAAAAAGGTAACTGACAACTGGCGTGATGTCCTCATCAATTCCCCCCGGGTGGGAGAATTCCGACCCTGTCGAGTGAGGACTTTCCTCACGAAGCATATCAATCGGGCCAAAGTGGTGGTCATGGCAGCATCACTGGTACGCCGTGTTGATACCATGGTGGCGGAGGTGAAACTGGTCTCCGTGACGGGTTGGCTGTGAAAGACGGCAGCTCGATCAAAACATAGAGAGTAGACCAAGGCGCATCATCCCTGCTGAAGACGGAACTAATACCAGGATCCCATGGACTATCCAACTCGCAAGCAATGGAAGCAATCCTCTTCAGAACCCTATCGAAATCTTTAGGCCAAGCGTGCAACTTCCTCACAGCCTCAGAGTGATTCATAACCATCACCTTATTATCAACCGCAAATTCCTGCAAAGTACTATATGGGTACGTAGCAAATTTGTGTGTATCATTGTAAATTGCTATCGGTCTAGTGATATCATCAATGTATGCAACAGGAAAATGCAATGTAGTAGTCTCAACTATCTCATTCACGTCATCACTGGCACTATTAGACATGTGAATTTCATCAATAATCAGTGTGTCGGCACCAATTGTTGTGTCTATACTAACAGTCTTAGGAGGAACATGGACTTCCTCAATAACCTTCGAGACGTCAACTTTATCACTAGACACAATTCTAACATGTTGACTCTCTGAAGGACACTGGTAATCATAATGTCCATATCCCTCACATTTATACCACTTAGCCTTAGCATTGACTAGCGTTTTGAAAGTCAAGTCCAACCTTAATGCAACATCAAAGGCCTCTTCAACAGTGTCTAAGTCATAAGGCCGGTAATCATAGCATGTTTTATATTAGGTCGTAAACCCCAAACAAACCTAGTTACAGTCTCAGAATGGTGCTCTCTCACTTCACTACGATGGGTTAAGTCCTTAAATATAACAATGTAATTATGAACGGACATATGACCCTGATGGAGGTTGTGTAGCTGATCTACGTAGGGGCCCCTATAATGCTGACTAGTCATAATGGCTCAAGCAAACAAGCAGATGCAGTGAAGAACCTTAGAGTCAGGTAAACTAAATGTATGCACTAAACGAACAAAACACCTTAAAGTTTAAGTTCTAAATGTAAAGAAAAATGCATTCCTAAAATGATGAAAAGTGATAAATGCTAATGCAACCACTAGATCGAAGCAAATAACATTTCAACTAACAAATTATAGTAATCCATATAGTAGTTGCAAATAATCTAACAGTTAACGATTCAGGTCAAGTTAGGATATCACCTCGAGAATGGAGCAAATCGGACGCTAATCGGGGCAGAAACAAGTTCTGGACTGTGGTGCGCTGATCTGCTAAGCTGAATCTGACAGACGACCGAAGCTTAAACTAGAATATGAAGGCTATAGATGTGTAGTGTTGCTCTCCACGAATCCGCTGCTTTGAAAACGGCTCGAATCGAGCTTGAAACGAGCTCAAAACGGACGAATGTTGGGGCTTTGGGGACATGAACAGTAACCTGAAGGTTACTGTTCACGTGAACAGTAACATGGCGGTTACTGTTCACTGTGAACAGTAACAGGGCGATTACTGTTCACTATGAACAGTAAGGTTTTCTTTTTTTTTCCTGTTCTGTTTTTTTTCTGTTTTTCTGTTTTTTCTGTTTTATGTTTTTTTCCTCTTTTCTGTTTTTTCTGTTTTTCTATTTTTTTTCTTTTTTTCTGTTTTTCTTTTTTCTTTTTTTGCAAAGTAGATCTAAATAAATCTAAATCTAGATTTAGATCTAGGTCTAATAATAATCGAATTTTTTTTGCAAAGTAGATCTAGATCTAGAGATCCAGATTTAGATTTAGGATTCTAGGAAGAGAAGAAATTAGAAGAGGATTGGGACCAAAGCTCTGATACCAAATTGATGTAAAACAGGATCGCAATCACCTTCGAATACAAATAAAAAAGAAAACTAGGGTTTTACAAGAAATAAAATGAAAAGAGAGACTAGGGTTGGAGAAATAATCAGATAACTTTGGGCTTCACACCCCTCGCACCACGGGCTTCACACCTAATCTCAAGAACCCAAGAACTCTGAAATTTTAACTGAAAAAGTTTTATTTAATTATTGTCTACTTATTCATTGAGTTGAGCCTCTTTATATAGGCTCTTAAAAAGTGAACTTCTTAACCGATGTGATACTAAAAGAAAGATAAACAAAACACATCTCAAAATAAACTAAGGCATAACAAGGTAACTGACAGCTGACGTGATGTCCTCATCAAAAAGTCATCACTCTACTCCTGAGTCAGAGCTTCCCTCCTCCCCGCGCATATCCTCCGATGTGGTATCTGATACGTCCATCCTACGTGGTTCTGCAAAACATCCTGTCTATAGGAGGGAAAATTCATCTGAGCCTGTTGGCAGGTAGCCCTGAACATACCATCATGAATGGGCAATCTTCCTACTCTCAAAATTCCCCTCGCGGTCCTATACAAGTTACCACCTGAATGTTCTTTCTTACTAAAAAAACAGAATGATTAATGCTAACAGCATCCTACCCTGCCCAATTATTATATGCTTCCTCCCAGTTCAGTACTGTTTGCTCATACGCTTTCTGATGGTTTCACAAGGTCATGAGACAACAAGATCAAATGTGACTTTAGGCATAATGCATGTGTCATTACAGCTGCAAATGGCAAAGACACTAGATGATACTAATTATGAATGCATCATAGCTGAAAACCCAGGCCAAGAGAGGGGCCAGTTCCAAAATGTCAGGATATAACTAAAAAGATACAAAATTAATTAGAGAAACCCCAAGCAAATCCACAGCTTTTGTAATTAGAAAATACCAAATTACCTGAGCAAAATTGGTACAGGAGTCCTCACCAGATGCCTGGGCTTAAGGGGAATGGTTACTGTATCATTTTTGAGGTTGCTAAAATGTAAGTTGTAGTAATATGACATTTTTGGTACCATAATCATAACCATCAAAAGCTTAATTTTAGAAAACTGCCATGAACTTTCACTCTACTTTGACCTACCAAAAATTTTGGAAGTTCCAATAAGCTACCATGAATTATGGCTTTCTCATCTTAGTTTTGTGAAATTTTTTGGGTTTTTTATAAAAGTCATGGTAGTTTATTGTATTTTTGAAATTCTTTTTGTGAAGTTTGTGCTAGTTTTGTGAAATTAAACCACCATCAAGCCATTTCCATTTTCCCATCCATTTATAATTATAAATGTACTCTATGCCACAAAAACTTAGTAGTATCTATGATGTATTTATAATGGGGCTTTCATAGTATGGTTACTATTTCGCCTGCAGTGCCTATGGCTGGATTTGGAAACTTTCTGGCTAAAACTAGCATTGTGGAAGATGAAGTAAGAAAGAGAAAATAACATCAAATTAAATCAAGGAACACTAGAAATCTTGAATGAATAAAAGAAACTGACTATTCCACAGGATGTTAAGGGATCATTCAGGAAAATGAGAGAATTATCTTCTTTAATATGTGTGTGTACATCCTTGCTAAAGTATCCTGATTCCTGGAAGATAGAAACTGAGAAAAAAGAGATCCAGAGTAATCAAAATCACACCATTGCCTTCCAATTGGGACTGCGGAAATAATCTTGATTACCCTAGATCCCTTTTTTCTTAATTCCTTCTTCCTTTCTTCATGGAGCAAGAAAACTAGAATATATTCTGAACTACACTTTGAGATTTCAACTTGCCTGTCGCAACTGTATAATGAAGAAGAGAATGGAGGAAGGAAGGGGGGCTGGGAGGGAGAGAGGATACTGATGAAACAAGGGTGGAATCTTCATTGGCATAAGGTATCGTGGGGATTCTTCGAACATCATGTGGGTATATATAAAATGCAATGTTTCCACTGGTGCTCTCAGGGAGATTCATATGCATGAACTAAATCGCAATAAACGGTAGTGGTTCATTCCACTCACAGTAACAAATTAGCATTAGTTCATTCCCTTCAGCAGGATTTTTTTTTTCTTCCAGGTGAACTGTATAATATTACAGCTTCCTTTCCCCATTATAAAATTTGTATCATCTGTTTGGTCTCTATTCTTTACCCCATAGGCCAAATTTGGTACCTCTTGCTTATTCCTTGCTAATAAGAAACTTGTGTTTGTCTAGATTCTTTCACTCCCAATGAAAAATCTAGTAATATGTTACAATAGATGTTTTCCTTTCTTGACCTGTACATGTACAATGGAAATCTATGTACTTTGGGATGTGCAAACATGGCTCAGCCGGAGGGATCCTGGGATTGGCAGACACAAGCATGGACCTAGTAGCTATTTTGTGAGCTTGGCTTGGACTGGCCTAGTTCAGCCTGAGATCAACTAGGCTAAGAAGTTGAGTTAATACCAAAAATGATGCTATTGAGTGTCAACATTTGCCTTGGCACAGAAATTTGGGACCGACCACCTATAAAGAGCTGACCTCATGTTGACATATGGTTATACAACCATCAACCATGTCAATTTTTTTTCAAAAAGATTTCTCGATGTCAAATCTGCTCCATGCCTAATCCCATTGGGAAGACTTTACTTCTACTTCCAATGATAGTAATGTTCTAGGCCATAAACTCGTGAACTACTTGTTTTTGTTGACCTTTTTAAGGCTCCGTGGAGAGAGCCCAAATGCCTTCAAAAATTTTGTTCTATTTTATGTTATAGAGCATGGGTACTTCTATCATAGAGCCATTTTAAGGTGACATGCATCGCAAGTAGCTTAAAAAAAATTGTTCTATTTAGGCATGGTTTAAATATGAGTCAATTCTGACATATATATTGACTATATCGTATTGAATTTTGAGGTACCGATTTGGTATTATTCTTATAAATATCGACTCATATCCGAGTCGATATTGTCAATACGGACAATATTGATGTTATTGATACTAAAAGTTATTGGTTGGTATCAATATTCATACCGAGATTTTAAACCATCATTTCATATTATGTAGCATGAGAACTTCTATCATGAATCCATACTTGTTTCAAACATGCTAACACGCGTGTCGGACGCGGACACTTGTTAAACACTCCTCGGATATGTATCAAGCACTTCTCAAACATGTACTTAATATATATCACACTTTTTAAATTTAAGACACTTTCCAGATATTTCTTGGACAAATATCTACATCTCTCATATCCTCCTTTGTCACACAGGACAGATTTGATATGTTTATTTAGTTTCATTTATATATAAAAAACTATAAGTATTGGAAAAAGGTTGTCAAAATATTTACTTTCATAATACTATTATAATGTGTTTTAACATATATTGAGCTACTGTAGAAAGTTGAATAACCAACAACTATTTTTTTTACGAAGTTATACAAATGTATGATTGGTTTTAATTATTGCATGTTGTTATATTATTAGAAGCATGTGCCGGACTGTTGGATGTATAGACATGTCTGTGTGTGCGCGCGTGCGTGTTCTCTCTACTTAATATTTATATATTCTGTTCAGTGCCATGTCGCTATGTCCATATGTTCTACGTTTTAAGAAACTAATATGTCGCATATTCATGTTTATGTCCCATGTCTTATCGGTGCTTTCTCGACTTTAGGCTTTCTGAATATTCTAGGTCTCATGGTGAATGGTGCGGATTCTTGATTTGGATGGTCTATATTAAGATTGTGGTAATAGGCCCACCACCCCTTTAGTAACTTCACTTTCCCTAGCAAAACAGTAGACGGTATTTTCTTTAGTTATTTTCCCTCTGTTTTTCTTTCTGTGAATCAGAGAGTCAGAGACAAAGCGAGCAAATTTTCATGTGTTCTCTTCTTGGAGAAAGGATAAAGGAAAAATGCTGTTTTCATATGAAAAATATTCTTACTAAGAACTTACCAAGATGCTGGTTGTGTGCATGTTCTATCGTCATATAAAGTTCCATGCCTGGGCTACTATCCAAGTGCTCGGGGGAGCATATAATTTGTCTTCAAATACTTTATTTGGAGCCAACATGTCATGTCATTTAATAAATGTAATCTAGATTACTCTTGCTAAATCAAATAATGACTATAATCTTTTTTGTTCTGTTTTTGTTTCCTTCAGGTTGCTGCTCGGGGGTTGCCACAGTGGAAGAAATAGCCTGTTCGCTCCTAATTTTTTGATGATAAGCAGTGGAGAGAAGAACAGAATTTTAGTTATTGTCATGTTATGTACATGATCGCAAATCATATATGGCTACTGCCAAACTCGGCAAAATTATGTTCCTTACATAAACTCATGGAATTGCTAAATAACTAGCAAATGTTGTGTGTAGAAAGAGAGAATACCTCGTCAGTGGATTGTATATTAACAGACAGGATGAGTAAATGAAGATTTAGATCTCACATAAAGAAACTAGAGGGCTACATTATGTACTGTTTGAACTTGAGCATGTATTGCATTCTGCTACATATACAGTTACCGTGTTTGTATCGTATTTGAGTTGTGTTTGAACCCGATACAGATACGCAGAATCTCAGTGTTTCTGACACAGAGATTATAAATCAAAAGACAAGCAGTAAAAGGCAAACTAAAACATGAACACAGGCTAAACTCAAACTGGAAACAACATTCCATTGGATTCATTAATGAACGATAAAATCTACAGATGCAAATCAAGGACAAAAGAGTTCCCCCTTGTGATTTGATTGTAACAACAAAAGAAAGCAACTCCACTGTAATAATGCAAGATTCAAATGTTGTTATTGAAATAGAAGAACAAGATACAGCATTTAATGTTACACTTGCTAGTAACTCGCAACAATCATACACTGACCTAAATCTTACCTGTCAATTTCACTGAAGCATAACAGGCCATGTTGAAAACCCTAGAGCAGCTTCACAGGATCTATAACCACAGTCACTTCACTTGGGCAATGACTCAACAAACTTCGCTAGTTCTAGCAAAACCCAACATCAATGAAAGTACAAGTTATTTACAGAAGGTTTTTTAAAAATAAAAAAAAATCCTACTACTCTGAAACAAAGAAAATGGATGAGAACATCTAAACAAGCGCTTTGCAAGTCTGCTTGTAATGCCCATACTCCCTGCACTTGCTACACCGAACTGCTCTTTTGGCTTTCAACAGAGGCTCGGCTGGCTTTAGTTTTGGTCGGCCAGGACCACGACGTGCACGAACAGGATATGCAGCCATCGTATTTACAGGATCCGCTATCGGATTGATGGACATGGAGTATGCTGCACGGTAGCACTGTGTGGTAAAGCATTTCGCGCAAAAGTCAGGAGCGCACCGACAGGTGCGTTCAATCACCGCAAGAGCATGCATGCACGGCAAACCAATAACCTGCCACCTCCGGCACGTGCACTCCCACGTGTCAATGTTAACGATGTTGGTCGTATCCTCATCACGCACCTCAAAAACACCGTCAGTCGAGCAGATGACTTCTAGGGTTCGTGCTCTGATCAAATCTTCTTGAACCTTATGGCTTACTGACGGTGTGAGAATCTCCGACCAAGCGTTTGAATTCTCCCGGCGAGTATATATCATCTCCATTATCTTGCACCTGATGATATCAACTGCTTGTACCACTGACGGCTCGTTCCTCATAGATATCCAATAATTGAAGGTTTCTGAGGCCTCGGATGAGTACCGGCCAAACCTCTCACCTTTGAAGAAGGCATTTGACCAGTATTCCGGATTAGAAGCCAAAACCCATTCAGCAAGTTCTTTTGATTCAGCCTTCACTCTGTCGAGGCATGCATTGAACTCGTCAGCCTTGCAAGCATACACGGCACTAGCAAAATCTTCGAGTGCCGTATCCTTCAGTTCTTGTTTCCATGAATCATCCAACTCAAGCTTGAATTCCTCAATGAGACTGTTCACACAATATCCATAAGTGCATCCTGGGAACAATTGGGCCACTGCCCCCTCCAACCCATTCTGCCTTTTTGATATAAATGTTATAGGTCGAGACATTGGCAGAGCTGATTCAGTTGTAGCAAAAACCAGTGCCAATTCTCTTCAGTCTCATTTTCAACAACAGCGAATGCAACTGGAAAAACATCATTCTCACCATCAACTCCTGTAGCAGCCAACAGCTTCCATTGTTTCACTGATTTGAGAGAGATACCATCAAGAAAAAGAAGTGGGCGGCAATGCTCAAAACCATTGATAGAAGCTTGGAAGGAGACAAAAAGCCGACCTAATCTTGAATCTTCTGTCTCTTCAAACACAGCAAAACTTCCCGGGTTTGTCTCCATTATCTTCTCACAAAACCAAGGTAACTGGTTCGACGCCTCTTCATGCGAACCATGAAGCTCTTTCTCCGCAATAGACTTCCCTCTCCATGCTCGATGGTAACTCAAACTAAGTCCATACTCCTGTTCGAGATCTTTGGCAATGTCTCGTGGCCTATAATTTGGCATTTCACGTAACTTGTCTTTAATAACACTAGCAATCCAACTCTGTGTAGCCAACCGATTACGTTCTCTGCTGTTCTCTCTTCCACATGTATGAGTATCATTCATTTTCTTGATTGTGAGCTCCTGCTTATCTGAAGACTTGGAAGCGTATATGCGCCATGGGCATTCCTTCACAGTGCAGCGAACTGTGATGCGAGGCCCATCATTCTTAATGAACTTGTACATAAAACCCTTGGCGATGGCATATTTGTGGAGTGCATCGCGGAAAACTCTGGGGCTAGAAAATACTTGGCCCACACCTGTGATCATGTTGTCCCAACCATTGCTGATTCTTAAACGTTTGACATTCTCTTCATCAGTGGCTTCTGAGGCAGTGATGGCATCAATAGGAACAGAGTCAGCTACCACACTTCTAGTCCTCCTACCAAAGACAGATGTAACATTCATAAGTTTGAAAGTTCCCTCAGATTAAACACACAAGAAACATATTACGGTAAATACCTGTTAGGAATAGGGGTCGGAGTAATCTCAGACTTCTTTAAAAGATAAACATCTGTTGTAGCTGAGTCTGAATGGAAATCCACCATGCGTCGTAGATCTTTGTCGTTAGAGATTGTGATGAGAGTCCGGCGGTTGCCCGGAAGGAAGTATTTGATTGTATAGATACTGGCATTGCAGTTAAACACATCAGATATCTCTGATAATAGATCACGGAATGTCATATCACGCTCAATATCAATCGCATGGGCATCTCCCCCAGTATAAGACATAGATCCATCACTATTGGAGATAAATTCTCCACCCGTTTGGCAAATAGCCAAAATCTTTCCTGTCGTCATGATGCAGCACAACTCCTGTAGTCAACAAGTCAATGGCAATTTGATGATAAGATAACAGAACTATAAAGAGAAAAGGTCAAATAGCATACTGATGAATCGAGCAGGTGCAAATAATACCAAGAAAAATAACAAAAACAAAAACTTTTTGTTCAAAATCAACAAGAAACGTTTAGTAGTAGAAAGATATCCTTATAACTGGATTTGGATTTGAATTTACAGGTTAAAAGCTAAAGTAATAGTAAAGTTGTGGCGTAGAAAAAGACTAGGAAGGTGTTTGGTTTTCTCTCTGTCCCCCATCAGATAGCAGTTCTGAAGATAAATCAAGAACATAGAGGAGCAAAAAGAAAATAAATTTTATTTTCATATAATAGGTCGCCATCCAACTTTTTCTCTTAAACATATAATAATGACACGCCATACATCCTAGCACCACATTAACTTACTCAAAATAATTTCAACAGTAACTTATAAGATACAAACTCAAAACAATTTCAACAGTAACTTAACATAAAGAGAACCAAGAAAGGGCCCCATACACATGGACTCCATGAAAGATTCAAATGGTAATTTCACCAACGTGTCAATCACCCCTACAGACACACGATAACAACCACAAAGATAAAGCATCTTCAGCGATAAGTTCAAACTAACTCCAGAAATATCACAAATTCTGACAACTAATCATATTTTGTTTGGCCATCTCTGGAAATAACAAGAAATAGAAGTGTCTAAACTGTGCCTTGTACGGCTTTTTCTTTTTCTTTTTTTGCTTTTGTTCCATGTAAGAACCCTAATAACTTTGCAAAGTGTAGTGGTCAGTTTCCGACCCTTTCAAGATCATGCCACGTGTCCATCCAGACTCAAACAAGTGCACGACACGTGGCCGCTTCCAGAACCCCTGAGCGGGAGTCCTCGTTCAATTCAAACTACGAGCGGTTCAGGTAGTTAGAAGGAAGCGATAAATTTGATTACGAGTATCTCTATATCTAAGCTAAATCTCCATTTGAACTCAGCAATTACAGCTCGAAAACAGATCAACCACATTTACAGCTGGATGCACTCTACCAGATAAAGATGAACACACGTTTAACCAATTCAAATTAAGATGCGCTCTATCCGCCTCTGAGATAAGTAGTTAAATATTTAAACAGAGTTGAACTATGTAGCCTTATCTAACAGACACTACTTGTATAAATAGTAAATCACTTCCATCGTGAGAGGGGACGACCAATTGATCTCAGAAACTCAAGTACACCAGAGAAACACCATTGTGGTCACCATTATCACAGTGAAATCTCTCCCTCTCTCTTCGTGATTTTTTACTTTCGTGTTTTTCACGTAAATCTCAGTGTTTGTGTTGGTTTTTCTGATATTTGCTCTACCCATCTCCATAATTTTGATACATAGATAAATTCCATAGGAAACTACCCATAGCACAGAGAAAGGAAAAATTATCGCTCACCATAATCCTTCTATCAAAAAAGTTCAATGAAGAAGTTCATTGACCACTACACTCACTAATTTTAGTATTTTATTTTCCCTGGTAAAAGACTGCTCGCATGCGTTTGAAAGCAACTTCATGCCCTTGTTCAAATAAAGTTGGCCCAACTTGTGCCATGAACAAAGGAAATTGGATGGATGAACAAGTGTTATTGAAATTATTAAAAATACTTTCACACTTTAGATGGACATCATTTGATAAATCAAAGATGTTTAGGCATGTCCCGATCAGCCACCAGAAAAGTGGCTCAAAAACCTTGATACAGGTAGAATTAAAAATATTGATTGATAGAATAGAATTAGATAGCCAAGCAAAGGTACTTATACTTCCAGCGGCCCCCAAAGGGATTGACAGCTAGTCACACCCCAAAGTGATACTTAGTCACTAATTAATGAGAGGGTTGACATCACGTTGACGGTCAATCGGACAACTTTGTCAAATCCTTAGTGGAGACTTCATAGCCAACTCCATTTTGATGGGAAAAGGCTTAAATGATAGTGATGACCAAGGAAGAATACTTAAATGAAAACAAGAATGATAAACATAATTTTATGTTGGAAATAAAAAACAACTCAATATATGAACTAGTTATGATGATCAAACTTATATTTAACCATGCATGTTAGATATACTGGTCAAACTAGAAATTTTAAGTTCACATTTGAAATAATGTGTAGAAGTACATTATACTTCACCTCAAATTCAGCTGATTAAGAAGAAATATCATCCATCTAAATCTCAGTGGTAACGTCACTGGGATCATGGCTACACAAGAATGCTTAAGAATATTCCCATATGTTTCATGAAAAAAAAAAAAAAATCATTTTCTAAAACTTGTTCATACTGTCGATGTACTAGACCAAATTTGTAAAGCCATCATGCAAACAGTGGTCAGACTTCTATATACCTTCCTTAATTAATTCATTCCATAACCAACCACATCCCCACAATGCTATCGAAGTGAAGACTATAGCTTTGATGTTTTTCAAAAGATCAGTCTAACGTGTAAAAAGTCATGACTAGACCATGTATATCTTAAAGAGACAAAATTGCAGAAATCATGGGTGCTTTCCTCAAGCAAATCCAGCCAGCAGGACAAATGTTCAAGTCAAACCTTAATTGCAATTATTCCTTCTACACAAGAATATAAGAGCAAAGTGCTTAACTGAGAACTCATGAAAAAGAGCATGTCATCATCAAACTAGAGCCTTCATTGACACTGTGCATTTTAGGAACTTGGTCTGTGCATGCACATTTAGCAAGAGATGATTAAAAAGTTATGATAACTGTGCTTATGACAGAAAAACAACACAATCTCAAATGGTGATTATGGCGCCTGTAGTGGTCAAAAAGCTGACCCTCACCGTACGATGACACGTATCCAAGTAACCAAAAGCCTTAACCACTCCGGAGTCATTCCAGAAGCTGCTCTTCGCCCCGAAGACACTTCCACCCGGATAGCTCCGATGCTCTCAACCATCCCGGAGCTCTCCCTATTATGGAGATTTCAGCCCCGCGTAAGATAATCTCAGCAACAGGTCATCCATGATCTCCGTCTTTAGTTACACCACGACAACAGATCATCCATGATCTCCACCGACAGTTTTACAACCTGATCTTCTCCCACATTCATAACGTGAAATGCTCTCCAGTCTAGACAGTTATGGACAGAGGCAAGATTTCTGCATGCAATCTCAACAATCAAGCGCCCATAATCGCAGCTGTTGCAACAAACCTACAAGTGCAGATCATACGGTTACGAGTATTATGCATGTACCATCCGCCCACATGCGCACAGATCAGATCAAGTATAAATAGACCATCTCCTCCAATAAGAAAGGGAATTTTTGGACTTCTTTACTTTTTCTTTACTTCAAATTAAGCCCAGCACTAAGGCTTTGGCATTCAATCTCTGTAATTCATGTAACTTAACACATTATAGTGGATTCTTCTTCTCCCCATGATTTTTTCCCAATTGAGTTTTCACGTAAAAATCATGCGTCTCTTTTGTGTTGTGTATTATTTTCTCTTACGCCGTAATCTCCAAAATCATGTATCTCTTGTGTTGTGTATTATTTTCTCTCACGCTCGTAATCCCCACTCAACTCTTCCCTCACTTGTGGTGAGGATCAACCGCCTGATCGCTTGCGACAGAAAATCTCCACTACAAATTGGTTGCTTTCATTGAAAGCTGACTCATAACACTCAGATTTCTCCCTACCAAACCCGTCCTCAAAAAGCCTCTCCAACGAGCCATGACCCCGAAAAAGCAGCCCACCACCGACGACGGGACCACTTCAAAAGACAAATCCACTGCCACCGCTGGGAGCATCACCCCCTCAAGCAGCCTTGACCTCAACCCCATCGTGGAAGAGATTGTTTATACACCTTCACAGGAGGCAACAGGAGACATCCACCCGCCATCAACGTACGAAGCTCAACTCCTCTAAATGTTCGCTGACATGAGGGAGGAGATGGTGAAGCAGCAATCCCTGTTCGACAGCGAGCGGGAGCAAGCGGCACATAATCGAGAAAATGTGAGTCGTGAACGGGAGGAGATGAAGCGTCTAAACGACCAACTCCTCACCCAAATCACGGCCCTTCAAAATACCCGAGGGCTGCCTCCTTCACCAGAAAGGCCCACTGCTACAGAGTCCCAAAGCGACGAACATTCTCAAAGTTGGAGGCAACGTAGGTCAGACTCACCGACTCCATCAGAACAATCCGACGGCGGATCGAGTTCGTCACATCCCCGCACGAGGGATCAACACAATCACTCTCGGAGAAAGACTGAAGAGTTCGTTTGTGTCCAAAATCTCGACAAGCTTGTGCAAAAGCAAGTCGAAGAAGCGAGAATGTCGCATCACGGCAGAAAGTCATCGTCACTGATACATCCAACCCCCCTTCTCTGAGGGCATATTGAAATATGAATTTCTAAAGAAGTTCATGATTCCAACTTTTGATTGCTACTTCGATCAGAGTGACCCGGTCCAGCACCTCCGCCAGTATCAAAACAAAATGGTGATCCATGCCAGAAACGACTCCATCTTGTGTCGAATCTTCCCCTCCAGCTTGAAGGGGTAGCCTCCGATTGGTTCTACTCCATTTTATCACACTCAATCCACAAATTCGAGGATCTTGCCAAGTTGTTCCTCGCTCAATACTCCTCCGGCCCGGAGTTCAAGAAGAACAACCATCACCTCCTCTCCGTCAAAAAGAGACCCTCTGACAACCTCAAGACGTCAATTAGTTATTTTCAGACACAGTGTTGCATTCTCGCATAAGCGCAAACACCAAGTAAGCATCTTTTGATCGTACCACACCTGGCATACATGTCAACTAGCGCACTCCCTCCAAACACATTCTGGTCAAGACTCAACTTCACAACTAGGGAATGCAATTGCCGCCCGAGATCTAAATGCCCGGCGCTAGCAACCAACTTGAGAATGCTACCAAGTGTGTACTGATCAAACTCTAATCCTCTTACCAACATGGTTTTGAGGATGTCCCCAGCGCGACCGTAACCCTCATTGCCCACTAACCCAGCAATTAAAAAATTCCAAGAGAAGGTATCCCGTTGAGAAATTTCATCAAACACCTTCTCGGCATCTACAACCCCACTCGACCTCGCATATCACTAAGGACTTTTTGTTCCAACTGGACTTATCTTGCCGGATTTTAACAAGTGGGCGTGGGTTTTAGCGGCGGAGGACGGCAAAGTTGCGGTTTTGATGGGTTGTGAGGTGTGCAGAGTGTTGAGACTAACTGGGTTTAGTCGGAAGAATTGCCCAACAGTGTTCTTTGTTAGACTTTGCATCAAGTCTTTTCAAACAGTTAAAATTTCTGGTGTGAAAAACAAAAAACAAACTTTGTTTAGAAGGAGAAAGAGAGAGATGTAAAGATGCAAACCTTAAACTAAGAAAAGTCGTTTTTGCAAGATCTCTCATCTCCTCCTCTCCAGCTAAACAAATCCTCGACAAAAAAAATAATTGCAAAACAGAGACCTAATAAAATAATAAATTAGAAAGGAAGAGTACCTCGGGTTTGAACTCCAGGGCAGCGCCGCCGTTGCTCCGGGGGGAGCAATCGATTGAGATGGCCGGAGAATCTGAGGGGAGGGAGGGGGGAAGGGGGAAACCCTAGCTCGGGCTCGGGGTTGGGGGCAGCGAGAGAGGACGAGTGGTGGAGATTTTAGATTTTGCTGCCAATTCGAATCCCTAGGGACTGGATTGCAAATCTGAGAATAGACGGGGGGGATTTTGATTTGGGTGGTGATGAATTATTATTAACTAAGGACCCGTCCGCATTTTGTCCTTTTTCTCTGTGGACTGGGCAGCAAACAAAAGATTGGAACTAGACTGGGCTTAAATGTCTCTGATGGTAACAAAATTTAGGTCCCCATTTGCTCCCGCTTTCTATTTTTTTTTTTTTTTTTTTTTTTTTTTTTTTTTTTTTTTTTTTTTTTGGAGAAAGGGCCTGTTTGGTTAAGGATGGAAGTAAGGAAGTGAACAAGTGAGTAAGTGATAATAGTTCCCTTTAGAGCTTAGAAATTGATTAGTAAGTTTTTCAGTATTTGAATGTTGTTGGGAGGTGTGGTTTAGAAAATGTTATATCTTTCCCGGTGTTTGGATGGTAATGTGGAAGTGGAAGTGGAAAAGTTAACCACAAAGTTGACCGCAAAATAATATTAAAATAAAAATTAATTAAGAAAAATAAAAATAGACTGTAATTAGAATGCTAGTGAGATTTACATGATCAAAAAATTAACTGTTTTGTGGTACAACTTGTTACAAATGAGATTTACATGACCACAAACTTAACTGTAACACTCTAGAAGTGAGGAAATGTGTGTAAAAGAGAAAAGAGAAAAGAGAAAAGAAAAAGGGTTTTCTTATTTTCCTTTTTCAGTGTTTGGATAGATAGGAAAGTGAGCAATTATACTTCCCCACTTCCTTACTTCCGCCCACTTCCTTACAACCAAACACCCCCAAAGAGTATAAAGGTTGCTCTTTAGCCACACACATAGTCATCACTGATTATCAAAGTTAAATCCCCTATTCGATTACGGGAATTAAACTTGAGACCTCCCTCGGTATTACAAGTGGCCAAGCAGCTAGTACCCTTTCTAAATTTAAGCCTAGAGTTTTAATTTTTTTTTTACACCGAGTCACTTATAAGTGAAAAAGCAACCCTCTTTTATCTGCTTTATCAGATTGTAATTTGCATAATGATATTAGAAGAGTAGTTTAGAATACCCAATGATAATGATATTGTACCTCTACATGTAAAGCCAATTTGGTTGTAGAGGTGTGTCCCACGTGGGGGATGTAAGCATGCGCTTTTAGCATGAGGATAGATTTTGAAAAGACAGGATTTTATGTGGATTTTGAGGGGGGGGGGGGGGGGGGGGGGGGGGGGGGGGAATAATTTATAATGTTTTTTAAGTAGTCTTCGGATAGATAAGAAAATATGAAAATCTCTTAAAATCATGGCTTTTAATTTCTATTATGAATCTAAACAGAAATTTCGGTACATGATTGTGTTCCTTGCTTTGAGTTGATAATCATATGACTTCGAAATCTATAAAACAGTAAAAAAGAATAAAAAATTATTAAGACATCAAAAATGTATCCTAAATGTCGGTGAAAAAGTCTTTATCTATGTGGTGAAGCCTAGAGTTTATGCAGTTGTATATTGTTAAGATTTGTGAAAACAAATAGTCCCATATTGGCTAGACAAGGGGATGGTCTTGGGTATATAAGAATTTGGGCTACTCCACCTAAAAGACTAGTCTTTTGGGACGGTGCCCCCAGTCCTTACAATTAGTATCAGAGTAAGGTAACTTGAAGATGTAGTAGATTAGGGGATGAATGCTATCCTTACTAAGAGCGGTTGAAGAAAGCATTCTTCGGGAGGGCAGATTATAGGATGAACGCCATCCTTACCCAGAGCGGTTGAAGAAAGCATTCTTCGGGAGGGAGAAAAAGCCTCAAGACATGAAGGAAGAAACTTGGAAGGAGTTGGATGAGAAAGCCTTGACATCTATTCAGCTTTACTTGGCGGACGAAGTGTTGGATGAGTTTCTACGGAGAAAACAGCGTCTTTGTCATGGGAGCGACTTCAGGATCACTATCTAAAGAAGTCGTTGACGAATCGGTTGATTCTGAAGTAGCATCTCCTTCTTCTTCGCATGCATGAAGGTACACCTATCAAGTCTCACATTGCAGAATTTTTCTCTATTATCAATGATCTAGATAAGACAGATGTTAAGATAGACGATGAGGATCAAGCACTTATATTACTGTGATTTTTACCTTCTTCATATGAGAGTTTTAGAGAAGATATCATCTATGGAGGCAAGTCAACAATCAAGGTCAATGAGGTCAAGTAGCATCTACTCAATAAGGACAGAATTGACACCCAGTTGACGGGTGAGTCTCATCATGATGATTCTGAACAAATTCATTATTCAAGGAAAAGTATAATAATGAAAGTTCCACGGGTAACTCAAAACACAAGAATTTGACATGCAAGGGGCACATTAGATCTGAGTGTTGGTTTCGAAAGAAGAAACAATTAGATGCTAATATCACTGAACTAGTTGATGGAGATGAAGAATAGTGTGACGTTCTATCAGTTACAGACAGACCAGTTGGTAACAAAGATAGATGAGCCATAGATTCTGAATGTTCCACAGCATATCAGTTCCAATAGGAAGATGTTCTCTCCATACACTTCGGTTCAAGGGGAAAAGTCTTCGTGGGGAATTCTTCTACAAGCAAGGTGATTGGCGAAAGAACAATCCAGTTTCGGTCTCATGATGGATGCATCATGTTTCTGAAACAACAATCTCATCTCTCTTGGAGCCCTACATAGAGAAGGGTTCTGTTTCAGTTCGAAAGGTGATCTTATGGAAGTTTTCAAAGAGGCCCATGTGATGTTTCAAGCCGAACATGTCGGCAATGTGTATATGTTGCGGAATTCGGAGGTTACAGTTGGTGGATTACAGTTATCTTCGGCTTCAAAATTGGTGGTTGTGGAATAATCGGAGATTACGATGGATTAGAGTTCGAATATTCAATTGTATCCCGAAGGGAGATTGGGACTAAGCGCGCAACAAGGTAGTCCAAATTGTTACTCCTATAGTGGAGCAAATTCTCATAGATCTTATGTAGATCAAGAAGATCATTCGGAAATAAAGTTCAGGTTGAGCCTGAACTTATTCGACCTAATCAAGATGTAAACACCATGAGGGGGTTATGGAGAAGAGGAAGTGAGATGGAAATGAAATCAAGTTTGTTCAATTGTGCGTGGATGTGAGCACATGGAGCATGGTGGTTATTCTCGGGCTTGGACGTAGTCAAGTTAAGGGGAAGATTGTTAGGATTATGACGTGAATATATCGTGAAGGTTAATTAATGTCAGATTTGGCAGTTTTCTTTTTGGATCTGTTTTGAGTCCGAGTTGGATTCAAGTTTCTTTTATTCTGATTGAAGGTGTTTTCACTCCGAGTTGGATTCAAGTTTCCTTTATTCTGATTGAAGGAATTTGTTTAGGATTAGGAGAGTTCTATTGTTTATAAATAACCCCTTAGGGGTGGCCTTCAATGTATTCCATTAGCAAGGACTCGGGGCACCATCCCAAAGACTAGTCTTCTAGGTGGAGTAGCCCAAATCCTTATATACCCAAGATCATATGGGACTATTTGTTTGCACAAATTTTAACAATCTCCCTCAAATAAAGACTCCGGAGTTGCGTCTTAATCGTTGTGCTTTTTCACTTGCACCTGTGCTTGTGCCTGTGTCTGCACCTAGGCCTTTTTTAGCTGCATTGTACTGCACTGTGTCTTTCACTGTACCTGTGCCTGCGCTTTTTCGCTGCGCTATACTGTGCCTACGCCCTGACTACTTCATCCACTCTTGGGGGATCTTTCACACATGACTAAGTTTCAGACATGGCTCTGGTACCAATTATTGGAAACAATCTGTATGTTTTGATATCAATTGTTGTGATTTCAGGAGAGGACGCCCCCACGACCGAATCGACTGGGGCGACGCAGCGGATATGAACTACAGGATCTACTAAAGTAACTTGAAGAAAAGGAGAAGAAGATATTTCAAAGTAGATAGAAAGCCAACGCACAATATAATGTGGTTCCACCAATCAAACAGATCGTGTGTACGTCCATAGGAGAAGGGAGAGAAACTTTATTAAAACTTTAGGGGAGTACAATAAGAATTACTTACAACTCACACTGAGAAGTTACAAGTCTTTGATGGCCGTCAAGAACAGCGAACCCTCGTGGCTAAGCTTCTCTCACGAATTCTCACCTAGATTAATTACACCCTTAGGAATTACAAATTTAACGTATTCTAAGAAAATCTTATGAATTTTAAGATGAAACAGAAAAAAGAGATGAAATCATAAACAAAAAGAGACATTCATGACTACACTAGTCAATTCTTAAATGGAGAACCACCATCTGCTAATCATATGAAAAAGAAAACAGGATGTAATATTTGAACCCTTCTGCTCCTGTTGTGATGGTTTGAAATAGAAAATAGGTTGTGTTTATTCTCCCTCAGCCAATACCAATAGACTTTGGGTTCTCCAGACTTGGGGTTCAACTAGCAACTCTGTTACTGAGCAGCTTTTGCTATCCACAAATTGGCATTTGAGGCTTCACATCTGGGTCCTCACTTTACCATAGGTGCCTTTGATGAGGATTTTGGCTTGGATTCTTAAGAGTTTATTGACATGAAATGGTTGAGATTCATGCGGTAAATGCGTAAATTCCCAAACATTGATAATTAATGCATTCTTTTTGCTAGGACAATCCTATATGGAAGGAATAAATCAATAAATCCTGTGGAGGTTGTTTGTAAATGGCAGAATATCCTCTTAATAGTAAGCCTAGATCTTTCTTTATGGTACAGTAAGGTTTTCATTAAATTTTTTTTTATTGTCTGATTCTGATTCATGATGATTAATTGGTTTGTTTTAATTGTTAGCCCAAAGGCTCATCACTCTAGTTTTGATGATGATTAACTCATATAGTTATAGTATTAATGATCTTCTGTTTATATAGTTTCAGATTTTCTATCAAGATCTTAGTAGGTGCTTAGCTTCAACAAAGGAGTTTTGGAGCTAACACATGTAGATTCAAGAGCTCGTAGTCAAGATCGCATCTAGCACTCAGATGGAGTCAAACTCTTTAGATCGTATTTGGATCGAGTCGGCTTGGAGAAGGAGTTCTACAAAAAAACTTCGATTTGTCTAGTTTAAGTTTGTGTTTAAATCTTGTGTAAAAATAGACTAGTATTGATATGCTCAAGTTCACACACACACACAAGTTCAATACGTTTGATTTTTGGTTCAACCGATTTTGGATTTCAAATATACATATATATGGTTTTCATGAATAGATAGAATCCAAACAAGTTTACATGGTTTAATATATATTGAATTTCATCTATATACATCTATTATTCATATAATTAGAAAAACTTATTTTGATGACTCTAGTTCATGTGTTTAGAGTTTTGGAGAAAACGGATTTTCATTTTAAAATCCAAATTTTGGAAAATACAATTTTTGTGTTAAAACTTAATTTCTATATCACAAAAATAGTTCAAATAGTTTGTAATATGTGTTGATTTTTGGTCACACGTATTTGTTCTTCAAATATTAATAAGAACTGATTTTTGTGAAATTTATAAGAATTTATGAGATTTTATAGAAGTTAAAAAGACTAAATTTTCATAACTTTTATCTCAGACAAAGACTGCTGGCGGTCGACCGGACCAGAGGTCAGTCGAGCGAACCAGTCGACCGATGTGCACGGCAACGTGCACATGGCCAACCTAGAAGGTCGGTCGACCGACTCTAACTACCCAACTCTCAGGTAGTGCCGGTCGACCGACAGGCTAGGCTCGGTCGACCAGGCGGTCGATCGAAGTCACAACGGTCAGAAATATGACCATTGGACGGTCGACTGGGCGGTCGACCGGAAGGTCAAAAATGACCTTTTTGACTGCCAACGGCTAGATTTTTGAGAGGCTATAAATAGGCCTTCTCCTGGGTTGTTTTCAACAAGACTTTTAGTGAGCTTCTCTTCCCATCTTTCAAGTATTTTGCAGTAAGTTTCAAAAGAGTTTTTGTGCCAAAAAGATTTATTTTTTATTTGTTTTAAAGTGCTGAAAAAATCAAAGAAAAGAGAGTGTTTGGGAAATTGTTTTTTATCTTTATTTTTATTTCTATCTAGTAGTTTTCTCAAGTATTTTTCTTGGTAATTTTGTTTTCCAAACACCTTATTTTCTCATACTTGAGCTATCATATCTAATCCGATCTATATGATGTTTTTGTGGGGAATATTGTTTGTGGTCTATTGTGATCACCAAGAGTTGTTTGTGATCTATTGTGATCACCAAGTGTTATAATCTCTTCTTTGTTTTGGCTTTGTGTCATCCCTCTTGTGTAGAGGAGTGGGGTTTTGCTTTGGGTTTGTGATTATCCCTCTTGTGTGGAGGTGATTGTGATTGAGTGTTGGCTTTGTGCCTTATCCCTCTTGTGTAGAGGTGATTGTAGTTTGGTTGTGTGCCCATCCCTCTTGTGTAGAGGTGATTGAGTTTTGGCTTTGTGCCTTACCTCTTGAGCAGAGGTGGTTGTGTTAGAGAGAGGAGTTGTATACTCCAAGTTTGTATTTGCAAATTCCTCGGTAGAGGTTCTCTTTGTGGGAGTTCCTGTGTAGACGTAGTAGAAATCCTTCTGTGTTAAGGTGGGACTAGGGGTGGCCAACGGGACGAATCGGGTTGATTCGTCCCGTCAGGCCAACGAATTCATGACGAGACGGGTTGGACCCGTCTCGTCACGGGTTATACGGGACGGGTTGAAAACCCGGGTAACGAATCGGGTCTCCGACCCGATTCGTTACCGGATTCGCCGAGACGGGTTGGACCCGTCTCGACAATTTTTAATTTTTTTTAATTCGATAATTCTTAGATTTTAAAATTTAAAGTTAAAAAGAAATTAGGAAAAAATAGTAAAAAAGAGGAAAAAATTTTAAAATTTTTCTAAAATTATAAAAAAAATTTAGAATTGATATTCACTAATTACAAGTTTTTTTTATAAGGCAAATTATTTTATTAATATGAAAAAATCATATACCAATCTGGTCATCACAAGTTTTTTTTGTAAGGCAAATTATTTTTTTCACCCCCAACGGCTCTTTTTTGAGCCGTTTAGGGTTTAAAAAAAATTAAATTCTAATCCAGGGGGCGCAGAGTAATTTTTCTCTCTAACGGTATTATAAAAATATTGGACTAAAAAAAAAAAAAGAAAGGGGGGTCGGGGAAATTTTCCCCGACCCGATTCGTCCCGTGATTCGTCACGGGACGAATCGGATTCGTCCCGTGTAAACGGGACGGGTCAACCCGTTCTGACCCGCCCCTAAACGGGGCGGGTGCGGGTTGACCCGTGAGTCGCACAGTGTGGGGCGGGGCGGGTCGACGCGGGTCGACCCGCCCCATTGGCCACCCCTAGGTGGGACGTAGAACAGTGACTCGAACCTCGAAAGTCAAAACATATCTAGGTGTTTGCGTTTGATCCACTATCTCTAAACTTCATCTCTCTTATATCTTACATTGTTTCATATTGCACATATTCGTTTGCTAGATATAGTTTGTATGTGCACATACTTGTGTTAAACCAAGAGAGCTTCATATTACACCTCAACTCTTAATTTAGAGAAATCTCGAGGAGATAGTCCAGAGCCATTCACGGGGAATTCGTCTACACTCTTTGGTTACACATAGTGTATTGCAATTGAGTTTAATTCCGCATCATTTATCATTAGATTAACTAGTACCCCCTCTCCCCCTCCCTCTAGGTGTTGTTTATTAATATCTGGCTGTAGTTAATGAAATTTCTTGTTTCTTTCTTCTCTTTGTGTTTGCCATACAGAAAGTATAAAGAAATGTGTGCACCTTGTATGGAAGAATTTTGCTTTATCACAGACAATACATACACCAAAGGAGAGGTATAATCAATTTCTTTTTACATATTCCAAAATGCTTGTAAATTCTTTTTATATATTCCAAAATGCTTGTAAATTCTTTTTATATATTCCAAAATGATCGTTGCATTCATATCCCTGAGGTAGCGATAGCTTCATTAAAAAGGGAATAAACATGGCCATCCTTACAACAGGTACTCAAAATGGAAATTCAAGTACTGAGCTTTTTGAGTTTTCAGCTCTCTGTCCAAACCATAAAAACATTTCTCAGGTAATTACTGCTGGCATTGGGCCATTGGCTAATCCTTGTACCAGGTCTCTGTAAGTTCTATTTTTGACGTGCTCTTCTCATGATTTTTATGTGCTGGAGATTTATTCGGGCAGCACATACATCTCACAAGGTAGCTGCTTCTAGATCTAGGGCTAGTAAACTGCCTGCAACCTTGCCTGCAAGGCTGTGACACGTGCAAGGCTGTGACACGCCAGCCTTTGCTAAGCCATTGTTATTTTGTAATGCAGGTTCCTCCTCAAGCCCTGAGTCATCTGGCAAATTATTTAGCAGAGCTGACACTGGTTGAGTACAGCTTCTTAAAGTTTCTTCCTTCAGTCATAGCTGCATCTGCTGTGTTTCTTGTAAGATGGACGCTGGAGCAGTTGTAGGAAGAGAGAAAGGTAGCCAAAGACGAAAACAATATTGACCGACAGCAGTTACCGGTCGACCGGTATGCACCAACATGCACAGGCAATACCGGTCGACCGCCCGGTCGATCGCAGAAGAAGAACGGTCGACCGCCCGGTCTACCGACTGACAAGGCTTTGCTCTCGGGTTGGAGCGGTCGACCTGCGCGGTCAACCGGGACTTGGGTGACAGACGGATCCTTTCAGATTTCAGATTTCTGTTCTGAATTAGAAACGAGTCCAATTAAGCTTTCCAATTATTCTAGGCCTTCTTGGCTATAAATAAAGGGGCAGAGTCCTCTTCATATGTATGCATGATATTGTATTTGGTTATTGAATCAATAAAACACTCTCTCTTCCTTACCCAGAGGATGTAGGCAATTTGCCGAACCTCGTTAAATCTTGTGTTTTACTTTCTTCCTATTGTTTTCTTGTTCTTGTCATTGCGTGGTACTTCTCTGTTGCATCTGTGACTGAAGGGTTCCTCATTGATTGTTGGTCTGCGCACAAATGCAGTCTGACCACCCATGGGTATGTGCAGAATGAAATCCCTCTTTGCCTCTTTCAGCCATGTATGTATAAAATATCACAAGGAGCTGTATAGATGACAAGTTCTCCTCTTCCAATTTATGAAATTTCCTCAAAAGTTTGTTTTGTTTTCTTGGCAAAGATTTCTGTGTAACATAAAATATAAACATATAAAGTGAGATAACAGAGAGGTGATCACTGCTTGAAGTCGCCGGCCAAAATGGCTTATTTATTTCAAGCATTTGGTGTGCCATGTAAAGAAGTAACTGCCCGAGTTCATATGCCAGATATTGTGGGAATGTAACTATCTCAAAGATAATTTGCATGATTAAATTCCAATATTCTTGATTTCTTTTGTTTGATCAGTTTTTGTGCCTTGTTTCCATGTTTTGCTATAAAAGTTGTGATTGCATAAGCTTGGAAGATTACAGCAAAAGAGAATGGTTTATATATGGTCTGGTTTCATGGATTTATGCAGAGTCTAATTACAGCAGGGGGTTATGTGCAAAATACTTGACTATAGTATTGGCCATTGAGGGAGGGGGACGTTAATGTTATATGTAGTTCAATCTCACTCTTGGCTCAATGATACAAATGTTCGGTTGGGAAATGTAGGGATGGCTAATTGGGCGGGTCGACCCGCCCCGCGCCGTCCTGTGCGACCCGTTTGAGTCGCACAGGGCGGGTTGCGGGTCAACCCGAGTTGACCCGTCCCGTTTAAACGGGACGGGTCAGATTCGTCCCGTGCCGAATCACGGGACGAATCGGGTCGGGGAAAATTTTCCCCGAACCCTCATCCTTTTTTTTTTAAGTCCTATATTATTATATATGTGAGAGGGAAAAATTAGTTTAAGATCCCTATTTTATTTTTTTATTTTTTTTAAACCCTCAACAGCTTAAAAAATTACATATTGTGGTAAATTTGAAATTTTTTTAAAAAAAATAATAAAATCTGAGACGGATCTAACCCGTCTCGGCGAATCCGGGTAACGAATCGGGTTCCCGATTCTTAATTCGTCTCGTTTAGATTCGTTACGAGACAGGTTCAACCCGTCTCGTAACGGATTCGTTAGCTAACGGGACGAATCAACCCGATTCGTCCCGTTAGCCATCCCTAGGGAAATGTGAGGTTTTAGGCTCAAGATTGGGCTATATAGTTTTTTTTTTTTTCGCAAAAATATTAATTGCTCTATAGGTGTAGTTGTATAGGGTGTTATATGCAAAAGACTTCACTAGCGATGGAGGCTTTCCACTGGTTCAATGATACAAGGGACAAAAGACTTAACTATTGACGGTCACATGCGCGCAGGGTTATGTGTAAACCTTTCAAACACGCAAGCCTTTCAAATTGGCAAGAAAACGCGTTGCTTTTTGTACTGGTCAATTGTGTAGGATTAATTTGTAACTATTTAGGGTTTGAAGTTGCATATGAGTTTGTATACAATAAAAGTTTATTAAAATTTCAAAAGGAAAAAAATGATAAACTTTTCAAATCTGCAAGAAAATGCGTTGATTTTATATAGGTCAATTATATATGGATTTATTTGCAAACTATTAAGGGTTTAAGTTGTATAATGACTTATATGAAAAGCTTTACTAAAATTTAAAAAAATAATGATAATGCGGTGAGCACGGTTCGAGCTCTAGACCTTCAGACCTTCAATCTAACGCTCCCCCAGCTGAGGTGTCTTGCTTACTTCTTAATAAAAAATCAAAATTAAATAAAAATTATATTAATTAATATGACAACAGAATATGTTGGTGAGAACAAAACAAGAATAAAAAAAAATTAACAAGTGATTGGATCGTTCAAAAATAATAATGATAAAAAAAACCTTTCTTCTCCCCAACCTCGGATCTCGGAACCCTAAGCCCCAATTCATCATTTTAAGTTGAGACCAGCTGCCAATGGAAGAGAATCCCATAGATTCACCCACAGGTAATGATATTATCATAGCATCCTCTTCAATTTTTACAGTTTTATCAATTATTTCAATTTTGACTGTTCCCATTTTTGCTGATACTGAACAATAATTTCAATCAGTAATTATATAAATCTTATCAGGGCCCAAAAACGATTAGATTTTGACGTGAACCCTACAATCCAAATTCGATTTTAACCCAAACCCTGCACACATCACACGTCCCTCGTTATTGTGATCCATAAATTTGGGCGCATTGCCTTTGAGGCTGATAATAAGAAAGCAAGGAAGCTGAGGACGTTAGAGTAATTTGAAGGCAAAGAGAAGAGAGAACAAGAACCTCAGCAATAAGTATTGATATCTCTCTCTCTGTTTGTGGTCAGTGCTCTTGAGGTGCAGGCAGGCTCTTCAGGATGAGGGTCCTCAGCGCTGCGCTCTCGCAGCCTGCCGCTGCCGCGCTCACTCCTCCTTCCTCCTCCAAACTGCGACCCTCGTGGTCTGCTGCTCGATCTCTCGCTCTCAAATCAGGTCAAAGTTGTTCCCCCAATAGATAATTTATTTGTTCAGTTTGATTTCTTCAGCTTCATGCAGTCAGTTAATAATTCATTAGTCTACATCTTTATATAGATGAGTGAAACAATTTGATGAGTGTGCTGATTAAGAGTGACAAGATCATAGTTGTATCAGCTAGGATGAGGGGTGGAACAAAAGTAAGATGGACAAAATTAACAAAATGGCCTGCCTACTACCTTAAGAGAAAAGAATTGGCATAGCTAACCTACAGATTTGGGGTGAATGCTTTGTCTTCATTGGTGGATGTAAAGCTTTTGATGCCTGCAAGATGCGTTGTGGATTACAATACGAGTGTTGTTTGGTTACCCGGATTTTAGATCTACTATCAAAATCTTTATTTGGTTTGGTGTAATTGAAATTGAGTTCAAAGAAGACAATAACCATAAAGTGTTTATTCCAATTCTTTTGAGTCGGTTACATGAATCTTTTCTTCCAATTATCCAGCTCTATTTCTAGCCCGATTTGAGTCCTTCCGCTGTGCACAGTTAAGTTAATTGTTGTTACATCTTTCTTACTTTCCGCAATGCACATTTGTAGACCTTCCGCTAGCCCTCATTGCTCTATTACCTGTGATTATCCTTCCCTAGTCGAGTAGTTGGCATGTTATTGAACGTGTTACATAGACACTTCAAATTTTAGATTTTTTGACATGTTAGACACTCAGACACCTGAGGGAACTTCTCGGACACTCTAAGAGCACTTTAAGTAATAAATCATGAGAATATCACAAATATGTCGAAGTTTTAGAGCTTTCATTTGCAAGGTATGAAAGCTAGATTGAACCATATAAATGCCAAAATGGCTATGTACATCTTTTTGTGCGCATCTACGAAATATACCATCTGTGAATCAGATATTTGGAAGGTTCCTTTGTCAAACAATTACGACATTTCACACCCATGACTTGTGTCCATGTAACACTGCTTATTACCTTAGTCACACGTGAAAAACCATAGGCACTTATTGCTCTGAAGCTTTACTAAGGGATAGATCATAAGTGAACCTCTTGGAGCTCATTACCATAACAACAGCTATGGTAATCAGGCCCCTTTTTTTAGCATTTGCTGCAGCAGAAAGGTTCTTTTTCATCAAAACAAACTGTGAAATCTAATTATTGTAACACATGTTGTGGATAGCTCCAAATACAGCTGACCAAGCAGCCATCAAGCTAATTCCGCATGGTTTGTGTTCTTAGGAGTTAGGATAGGACCTTTTATTATTACGAACATGTTGTAGCAGAGGAAGTTGTTATAAAAGTCTGATTTGCATACCTTGATATTCAGTGAAATTGGTTTCCAATGCAAAATGTGAAGTTTTGCTTTAGACTTTAAAAAAAGTTCTGTTCATGGATAAAGGTAATTTACAGAATTTTTTCCTCTAGTTGTGATGGGGGAATCAAACGGTTTAGATTTAGTAGGATTTGTAGATTTTATTTGATTTAAGTGGATTTGGTTGAGATTTAGGAGTTATTTGAATTAGATTTGAGTTTATCAATAATTGCACGTATGATACACGTATTGTAGTCTATATATTGCCATGTAGTGAATTTTGAAAAAATTGATGATTTGAATTAAAATTTGTTTCTCTTGTGGAAACTTGTGTTGTTTGATTTAATCTCATTGATTGAATAGAATCAGGCGGTGAAACCAAGCTTTGAGTCCAGTTTGAGCCGTTGAGACTCTTGAGTAACCTTTGATTTTATGCACTGAATTTTCTCTATGGCCTTTTAATTTTGTGATGTGTGTGTGTATATATTGATAGTGATGAAGAAAGTTGAACGAGATATGTGTGCAGCTCACCCGTATTTTTGGGGTTCTCATGATCGTGATGAGTATAAGAAGTGAAAAAATAACCTTGAAGAATTGTTTAGTTATTTCTCTTTGACATCTGAGTAGAAGCACCCTATGTCGAAATGAAGCTGGTTGGAGAAGCTTACTGGTGGTGAAAACATAATCATAGTTCATGTCGATATTGGTTTGTCTTACAAGACCTACTTCGTACTCGGTATGCTCTGCATTTTCTCTTCACTAAGGCTCGAGAGACTCTAGAGGGCATACGGAGATTATAGAAGGCATGACAGACTGACAGTAAAGGTTGATATAGATGCAGAGCCTCCAAGTCTTGACGAGCCAGGAGTTTTGATAAGCTAGGACCAGAGCTAGAGTCAGAAGTTGTTGCTGGGTTGGTGCCACGACAAGAAGAGATTTTCTCACAGTCCACATAACTACCTGTCGATACTTTTGTGGATCTTCTAGCAGAGCCTACCATGGAGCTAGTGCCATCTTTGATAGTTATATCCTTGAGATCGTCTGACGTCTATGACTCATTGCAGATCTTTCTACAGGAGATAGGTTCACAGGAGATTGGTGTCTTGGTATGTGGGTTAATTTTCAGTAGAGCTGGGTTGTATTGTTATGCTGTACGTATCTTATTCGAGTTACCGTTAACTGCAGCCGGCTTGTCACGAAAGTCAGTTTCACCTTCACCACCTTGGTTCAGCCATGATGCATCAGTGTTGATTCCTCGAGCACCACCTTGGCCTGATTGAGTATTCATGATGTGGTTCAGTTTGACCCAATCGTGCTTACCTTATCTACCACTACATTCATCGGAAATGAATGTTTTCAAGTCGGAGAGAATGATGGGGGAATCGAACGGTTTAGATTTAGTAGGATTTGTAGATTTTATTTGATTTGAGTGGATTTGGTTGAGATTAGGAGTTATTTGAATTAGATTTGAGTTTATCAATAACTGCACATATGGTGTACGTATTGGATGCTATATATAGCCATGTAGTAAATTTTGAAAAAAATGATGATTTGAATTAAAATTTGATTCCCTTGTGTAAACTTGTGTTGTTTGGTCTAATCTCATGGATTGAATCTACTCAGGCGGTGAAGTCAAGAAGTGAGTTGCGATCTGTGATCATATCCAATCACCAATTCTACCGTTCTTCCTCAATCTCACCAAAAATTCCCACCACAAACCCTAATCCCCTTCCGTCCCACATTAAGTTGTGTGGAAACCTTTCTTTCCTGGGTATTTCCCTGTTTTTGGTGATTCAAAAGCTAGCAGGTTACTTGATAGTTTATGTTGTATGTTGACATCTTCACATTTCCCGCACAAGAATGCACCAGCTCTGAAAGGAATATTTCTGTTGACATTATATGTTTGTTTGTGGATTCTATTCTATCTTCTCTCTCCCAATCCATGCATTGTTGTTTCTTATAAGTACGCCAAACTTAATTAAGCTACAATTTCTTTGGATTTTGTAAGCACGTCAATTTGGACTGTATCCTGGTTATCACAATCACTACCTTATTACACAGACAATGAGTTGCCACAAGGCACAGGGAATGTCTCTCCTTCTATTATTTACTAGATGTTAGCATGTTATAGTGGCTATTAAAATTATCTTCATTTAATATGAGTACAAGCTAACCTACGCCATATGCAGTTTATGCTGCTCCGTCATACTCTAGTTTTTTGTCTCATCAGATTGTTGATGGTTCCAAAAGTCTTAGATAAGATCCAAGCTTGTTTGGCTTTAAACAAAGTGATTGAGATGGAAGAAACCCGAGAAATAACAAAATGCAATTGTTTCTTTTGAACTTTAGTGGGTTTATAATCATAGTCCGAAATGATTTATATTGGCCACTTCTTTCAACCAATTCAGGACATCTTGCTTTCCTTTTCATTTTCTTGTAAAATGTTAAATGCATGAAGCTTCACTTCTAGTTTAATTATTATTGGGCTAAAACATATTTATTTTGTTTCCCCTCTTCAGTTCTTCCTTCCAGCCACAGACAAAATGATCGAATTTTGGGTAATGGACGGGGACTAGGGCCAGCTTACTCATCATTTTTTCCTACATCTCCCGCACTTACCTCCTCTATTGATGGTCTCTTTGAGTTCATATGCATGGGTCCTCTGATCAAAAAGTGGGCTTCACTGCTGAGAAAGTGGGTGAAAGCATAGACAAATGGATTCTGTATGGAAATTACTTGTGCAGATTATTTCAGATGAATGAACTTAGCCTGACAATCCCTGAAAGGGGCAGAATCTATCACTACTACATTCCTGTATTTCTCTGGTGTGAAGATCAGATTCAACGTCACAGGTCCAAGTTTAGTGATGGTGATGAGATCCCACCTTTAGTGGTATTTTCTTGCTCTTCAATTATTTAAAATTGCTACATTGTCATAATGATTTAGCAGCATGTTTGCATTATTTATTTCCATTTCTTAATCAGTGATATGAAGGTGAATAGCAAAGGTTATACCATGAAATAGTTTTCTGAATTTCATATTTTCAACAAAAGCGTAAAGGCAAATTGAAGTGCGCTTTCTTCACATGACACAATCTTTCTAGCATTTTAATTTTATGATTCAGGATGCAGTGTACCTTTCAGTGACAATGAGCTCCCATAATTCATGTTTCAGATTGGTGTGAGTGCTCCCCAAGGTAGTGGAAAAACAACCCTTGTTTTTGCTCTTGAGTATCTTTTTCGTCGCACTGGTAGGTAAGGCTTTATCTGTTTGCAATAGAGAATATTCCACTTTTTAAACAATTCATTATTGATATGGTTCATATAGAAAAGTATCAGTTCCTTCTACAGACTTACAATGGCGAGCTGATATGACTTATCTCCCAGGAATGCTGCAACATTATCAATAGATGATTTTTATTTGACTGCAGAAGAACAGGTAGGGATATCATCATCCTAACTCATTTCCTTTCCCTGTACATTTTCCTGTCATCTTATGACATGTTGACTCTCCTTTTCTTCTTCAGGCTAAATTAAGGAGTCAAAATCCCGGAAATGCTCTATTAGAGGTGCTAAAAGGGGGGAAAAACTTCCATTGATTGTTTTGCAAATTATGTATCAAGCAATCTATCTTGTGGACCTATGTCATACATCATTGCAAACTTGAAACACCTTCTTTATGATGTTTGACTACATGAAACTGAATCTATTCATAACATGTTTCAGTTTCGTGGCAACGCGGGAAGCCATGATCTTCAATTCTCAGTTGAAACGCTTACAGAATTAGGCAAATTGACAAAGGAAGGTATCTTCCTATTGACCTGTTATGTGACTTTATTCTCCTAGTCAATCTAATTGACACCTTTCACCAATAGAAATCTATAGTTCTGAGGTTAGTTCTCTTATAATCGGAGCTTTTATTTTGGCAAGACTGACACTTTGTTTGTGATATCTAGGAATGAAGGCAAAGCTCCCACGGTATGAAAAGGTGTGGTAGGAAGAGGACTCTTTGTTTTCCAGTTGATATTTATATTTTTTTTGTTTACATTAGACTTGTTGTTTTTACATAGTCAGCATATGGAGGGAGGGGTGACAGAGCCGATCCTTCAACTTGGCCCGAGGTTGAAGGGCCACTTTCGGTAAAGTTATTATTAATTGGAAGTTTTATCAGTTGAAATATAGAGAGCATTTTATTGCATCTTTAGCTTTTAGGTTTGTTCTCTAAATGGTGTATATATCATTTCTGATCTGATCATTTAGGTTATTTTATTCGAAGGCTGGATGCTTGGCTTCAAACCTCTTCCAAATGAAGTAGTGAAAGCAGTTGACCCACAGGTTAGTTCTTGAAAAGTACAAATCAAAATATGATCATTACCAATTTAATTCATTTTCATCTTCATGAAAATACATATGCTCATAGGATACTTTATTCTTCAGCTTGAAGTGGTAAATAAGAACCTCGAAGCTTACTACGATGCATGGGACAAGTTTGTCGAGGCATGGATAATTATCAAGATTAAGGACCCTAGTTGTGTGTATCAATGGCGATTGCAGGTAACATTATACAAAATACCAATGAACTTTAGTATGGGATCATGCTTAGATTACTTTCTTTTTCTTTTTCGTCCCTTTTTATTCAAAGCCTCGCTTATGAATTTCAGGCAGAGGTGGCCATGAGGGCAGATGGGAAACCCGGCATGTCAGATGAGGAGGTGTGTTTGTTTTTCCGTGCATCTGCAGTTACCAGAGAAAGTTGGATTCCCCTTTTCCCAAATATAACATGAATCCATGTCAATTCACTTTATAGATATCGCAATAGCAATTTATCAACAGTATTATTATCTCATTGCCACATACTCGACGAATTTTTCCTTAATTTTATTGGCCTGTGGTGAGTTTCCGCCTAGTATACTTATGGTTGACTGATAGGATAGGATAATAGTTGAAGGTGCTACAGGGACGAAGGGGAAACCAAAACGAACATGCAATCAAGTTGTAAAAGAAAATATTGTAGTTTCCAATAACCCTTTCTTTTTGGTAAAGCCCGAAAACTCAATCATCTATTGTTATCCTCATTGGTTAATTTGAACTATCCTATTATTATGTATCCATGGCTATGTTGCACAGACACCGCAAAATTGACATAGGCATGATATGACACACTGAAACACCACACTTTTTAAAATTACATACAAAATATAAGTGTCGTGGCTGTCACGTATGTCCTACACGTCCGACACATTTGACACGACACAACTCCACATTTGAAGCGTCCATCCTATCTACCTTTCTGTGACTCAGAATCCACTGTTTTCTTCTGCGTTCATGATTTCCTTTCTTGAGCAATTATAAAGGCCTTTAGCCTTGTTCTACATCGTTCAGTCCACATCCATGTCTTTGTCTTTATCCTTTGCTCAACATAAGTTCTACTGAATTCATTCTGCTGAGTTGTTAGCAAACTTTTGCAGGTTTTGGATTTTGTATCGCGCTATTTACCAGCGTACAAGGCCTATCTCCCAGTCCTGTACTCGGAAGGACCGAGGGGCATGGATCCGGATTGCCTTCTTGTAGTCGAGATCGATGAAGAGAGGAATCCTCTCCCAGAGGACTGATTTCTTGTATGATAATCCTGTACAAATCCAGTTCCCTTTCTCTCCTGTTCTGTAAGCACTGTGTGCTATCTTTTGAATGAAAGCATTGCAACACAATCTCATATATTTAAACCTTTTTGTTGTGTTTTGTCTGAAGTAATATGAAATATTTGTTGTTGTTCTTGTTATTTTCATACAATTTAGACAATATCATTAAACTCTTTCAAAGAAAAAGCCATTGTTTTAAGCGTTACTCTGAGAAATTTGCAACTGAAGGCAATAAAATGTGAGTTACTGAAATTTGCAACTGAAAGGGAACGCGAGCTGTTTTCTTCAAAATTATCTTCATCGTAGTTGTTTAATTTTCTTCGTATTCTCACATTTTATAATCGCAAAATTTACCAAATGAGCTAGCTTTGTATAACAATTTATTAAACCAAAATTTGAAATTAAAATGTAGGAATACACTGTAGGAGGTCCTTTCTATAACAATTTCGGTTTGACGCGGGAAATAAAACAATCGCCTAGAATTACCAAGGTCTCTCTTTCATTACAGAAAATCCCACTCTTTTTTTCTTTCTACTTTTAGGGACTTTTCTTCCTTTAATTTTTCTGTTTCTCCTCAACTTTTTATTTTCTTTCTCATGATATAACCTACAAGTCTTTCTGACGCGGAGCAGGGAAGCGAATGACGCCGGTTAGATCTCGTTCTAGTGGCAACAAATCCTGAAGAAGCTTTCAGGTAGGGGTCTTGCTCGAATCCACGAGCAAGCAACTCGAATGCACAAGCCAAGTATAACAACTCAAATCCACGACCAATATGTGAGGAAACTCAAAGTTTATAGACCGAAAAGTAATACTAAAATAAAAATACAAGTGCCGTTTTATAGGTCTACAAAAGAGTCATAATCTAACTATGAAATTTAAATTTAAAATAAAAAAAGTACAATCAATCAGAATCCAATTTGGACCCAAAAACAAAATCCTAAATAAACTCAGATTTGGGTTGATATTCGTCTGGCGGTCGACTGTTGTACCCCTTGAGTCCTGATATACGTATCACCGTATCAGTACGCGATACGACGTATAATGTTGATTTGACCTTTCTGGTAGTCCGATTGAGCCGGTTTCAGTTTTAAAAATTATTTTCTAACATTTTAGATTTTTTAGGATTTTCTGGCATTTTTCTGGATTATTTTGGAAAATCTCCGTAGTCGGTATCGACCGATACCGATAACCGGCTTCAGTGGCGTACGCAGGATTTTCACTCAGTGGAGGCGGAAATGTCATTCATAAAGTAAGAATTCCTAATTGACACACTCAGTGGCGTACACAGGATTTTCACAGAGGAATTTTACTCAGTTAAAATGTTATACTCATTAATTAACCAAGAACATGAATATTAACTAATAAATATGTATTCTAAACAACATAATACTTAAAATTTTGTAATGGGTTCAATTAGATTAATGACCAGTGCCCTTCCTTCAAAATCAGAACATATAGCAACTCTTAAGTAAAGTAAAAAATAAGAAACATATGATTAACACATTATTAACCAACATACATCAAACAAATAAACAAAACCTAGATACATGTAGGATACAGAACTTAAAAGAAAAGTTATGTCAGAATCAATAGATTTGAAGTACGTACTTTAAAATTAATTTAGCCCCTCGTTTGCGTTGTATTAGTTGTCAACCGATGATGCATTACAAAACGTAGGGAAGGGTTCTAGTATCTCAATTCTCAACACTACTGAACACAATAAATTTCCTCATTCTTTAATAGATAAATTTAAAAAATAAAGAAAACCGCATTATCTGTTCCCATAAACCTAAGGAAACATTTTAAACTAAATTTCTCTACTTTCTCCGCAAAAATAATGAAATTTATCGACAAAAAAGCATAAAAGGAAACCAAAAAAATTAAAATTTATAGCCAAAAGACCTGTTTCAGCTCTTCGACCACATCTCTCCACTTCATCTCCTCTTCTGGCGACAGTTTCAATCTCTCTTTCAACATAAACTGAAACAAGAACAATAAGAATTCGACAATCACTCACTGAAAATCAAAAAGAAAATCAACAAGAACTCATTCAAAAACTCAGACCAATCAGCTGAACCAACATCTGCGAGATCTGCTGGTCAAGCTGGAGCCAGGTGGTAGGATCAAATCGTACTTCGGTCGAAAAATTAAAGGGGATCGGGTACCCAGGCCCAAGTCTCGCCATAGAGAATCCATCCGCCGCCTCTGGTGGAGGCGGAGGCAGGAGGGGCAAGGCTCTTCTGGAGCTCAGAGTCTCGGACACAGAGAGAGCGAGAGAGAGAGAGATCGAGGTTGTCTGTATGCGCTAGGGTTTTTTGAAGGCGATCGAGGCCGAGAGGCGAGAGCACTGTGGGCTGAGTTTTTGTGAAGAGGTTTTTTGTTGTGAACGAAGCGGGCGGTTATTTCATTTACACCCAGTCCAAAGATCCAATTTTGTGAATAAAGCGGCAGTTCTGTCTTTTTACAATCTGACCCGTCCCACATGCCCTATACTGCACTGTGTGCGTGGATTTCAGTGGGGGCGACCGGCCCCACTCGCCCTCGCCTGTGTCCGCCAATGACCGGCTTTACGATTTTTATTTCACAAATGGAGTTGTATTTTGAGATGCCGCTTTCACTGTGTGTCTTAGAATCGTGTTCTTTACGTTAGGGTTATTTTTGAGGATTTTTCTGAATTTATCAAAAATCTGGCCAAACCGGTGTCGCCCGTATCGGCGAGACACTCCAGGATTTTTAATTGACAAACCAGATTGAATTTCGCCAAACCGTTTTCATATTACGTCTCAAGATAATATTCTCTATTTTCTGTAATTTTTGGGCAACATTCGGAGCTGGTCAAATATTGGGCCAATATAATAATAATTAAATATTATTTTTTTTAAATCTTTCCTTTTTCTTTCTTTCCCCTTTCTTCTCCCCCAAGCTTCTCCACCGCCTTAACCCATCACCGCCATTCTTCTCTCTTCTTTAAAATCCCTCCTCTCTCTCTCTCCCCCATTTATTCTCTCTATCACTCTCCCACTCTCCCTCTCCCCTCTCTCTTCTCTCCGCCTCTTTTCCCCCACTCTCTCTCTCTCTCTCTCTGTATACTATGCAACCCCAAACGAAGGGGGAGGGCGACCCGTCGCCAGCCGCCGCCGCCCCACAGGCCGCGCCCCCTCTCCTTCTTCCTCTTCTTCTTCTTCTTTTCTTTCCCTTTCTTTTCTCTGCTTTTCCTTTCTCCCTCTCTTCTCTTTCTCTCTCCCTTACCCTCACTCTCTCACTCTCCCCCAGGTCGGCGCCGGGACCGCCGCCGGCGGCCGGCCGGCCCGCACCCGAGCAAGCAGCAGCACATGCTGCTGCTGCTGCTCCTTTTCCCCTTTTGTGGGTTTGGGTTAGAACCCAAACCCATTAACCTATTATTGGGTTAAGGTTTAAACCCATTAACCCATTTAACCACTACCCGCTACCCAATAAACCGTTAACCCATTACCCGTTAACTTAAGTCCAATGGGTTTGGGTATCGGATCTAAACTCGACCCATTAAGAGCCCAACCCGCATCCGAAACCCATTAAAGGTACTTTTGCATAAAACCCCCTGATTCAATTTCTTAATTGCATTTGAATTCTTTTTATTTACATATTTAACCCCATTTTATGATTTTTAGCGTTCGGGCGATTTCGGGAGCATCCGGACTCCAATTTGGACGATTCTGGATCCGTTGCGATCGTGGGAAAAAGAGCTACCTTTCCGTGGCCAGTTTGTGAGTGTTTTCATTTTATAAATTATATTTATTAGATTGAGTGTTTGCTCTAGTTCATAAATCGTAAATATGGATAAATCACGATATATGGTACTTAATCGATACTTCGTGATAGAGACGTCGATAACATATATGTAAGAGATGAGTATATCTATTTCACGTGATTTAGTTACCTGTCTCACATCACTTGCCATTATCACTTCGTTACTGCTACGTGTATCCTGTCACTATGACACAGTCACCGTTACAGACCCACCACTACACTCGACCAGTGATTGCATGTCAACCTCTGAGACACGACACAGGACACTATCCGTTCATGTTCATGACCACTGTTCCATGGATACGCGACACTGATATGTCAGGTGTTAGTATCACCGTCCCACAGACATGCTAATGCATGGGATGCATTAGACACCGTTATTACATGAGGTCCCTTGTGCATGCATCACTCTTACATTGATACTGAGAAGCATTACAGTATTACTGCATATGCCTGAACCACTGATACACGGATATGCTATTACACAGGACACCGCTACATGGCTAGGCTATACACAGTTACTTCATGTTCTTATACCACTGCTATATAGACTCACCGATATACATGCAGTGATTGTCTTTGTATTCCTGTTACATGGATCATGGATTATTTCTATTACATGGATCATTGATTTATTCCTGTTACATGGCACATTGATTTATTCCTGTTGCATAGCTCATGGTTTCTATGTTTGCTACATGCACATACATGTATGCTCGTTACATGATTAGCTCCCGTTCTGATATTGGTATTCCTGTTACTGGACATGAGAGCTGTTGATATGCGACATGTGGAATCCCACATCTATTGTTCCTGTTTCCCGTTATATTGTTCCCGTTATATTGTTCTACGCTATCAACAGAGCTCAGGTCATGTTATCATGTTATCTGTATCATGTACTGTATTTATTCTTGTTCCATTGTATACATGACATATCAGATCATAAAACTAACTGGGGTATGGGGGAGACCTGACGGTTGATTAGATCTTATCGGGTGATGTACTGGATCCATATTGTTTTCCCACTGCAGGGGACGGTAGTGCTTCCTACCAATTGCTCCATGAGCTCTCGTTACTTGATTCATGCTCCCCACTTAGCGGAGGGCCCTGGTCTCAGCAGCCAGGGGTTTGTTTAAGGCCGTGATCCCGGGTATGCACGGGATACACCTACCCGATAAGAACTCCTCGACCATGGGTTTTCAATTAACATAATAAAACAGTATACACAATAGTGACGTCGGGAACACTTGTTATTTGATCACTCTCTCGTTTGGATAATGGTACCCGTAGGCCATGTCCGGATGGGTTCGACTGGAGTGCGGGCTCCAGTATGAACTGCCAGTGGTATGGGACACTGGAAGAGATTGATTAAAATACCAGGTGGTACTGATTGCTGCTATTGTATAAAAGACATGACCTGCCTGATCCATGTTTAGTTGTACTTGTTACTGATCCTGATCATTTATCTACTATCATGTTACATGTATACATTGATACTGTACATGTTTCCTGTTACACTTTCTGTAGTGACCTACTACTCATGCACATGTATACTTTGTTACATTACCTAGTACATGTTACACTGTATGTAGTGGCATACTATGCATGTTCTGCATTGCATATATTTTATTGTTGCAGACATATGCCCATCTGCATGTTCACCTCTATCGCGTCACCACTACCATGTTCATGCCTATCACGTCACCACTAGACAATCTTAATTATTATATTATAACAACTGGATACGACTATAGACTTGACCCGATGATAATCGGCTTAGATGACATGTTTATATCTTTCTACTGCTTACATGTGTATATATTTCAACTACTTCTTATATGTTTATTATATGGTATCGCAATTTCACCATCTTATATTATATATTATTATCGTGCTTGTATCTATAGTATTATTACTGTTTCCTTCATTTTACCACTCACTAGGTCGCTTTCTGACGACCCTGGGTTTGCGTGCCCAGATTGGAGATCGGAGTTATCATATTATCAGATAGTGCCGTGGAGTCACATAGGAGATTCCTCATCAGGACTCTTCATGGGTATCGTTGTGTTTTATTTCTGTTATCATATTTTTCCCAGTTTTCCTATCTGTTATGATCCCTAACCCTTTTCTACAGGTATTCTTGTACTTATTTCATGCTGGGACCCATGTCTATATGGAGGTTATGTACTGTACTGAGGCTTAACGTACGCGTGAGCGTGTTTTCACCTCGCGTATGTACGTCGCCATAACATCTCCGTATCCTTGGGATCGGGGAGTTACAACTGCTGGGCCTTTTCCGCAATGTTGGTCGATCGGGTGGTTGACTGGTTAAGAGATTGAATTCTCTGGTCTTAATCTGTCTTCTGTTCGATTGATCGAGCAGTCGAACAGGTGATTGGCCTCTTTCTCTGTTCTCTGCTCTAATGTCAGTCGGTCGACCGGTGATTGACCGAGATCTACGTTTGGTCCTGTGTTGAGCCTGGTCTCGTGGTTCAACATTCCTACATTAGTCCCTCCCTCTTCAAAATAACTCGTCCTTAAGTTCCGGTCAGCTTGATTGCATAAAGATACGTGTTTAGCCACCTTTTCTTTAGTCGAATTTGGAGCAGATGGAACTGGTCTCATGGAAACTCTTTTCCCTTCCAAGTGAATAGATATATATTCTCTTTACCTTTGTAAGTAGCGTCAATATCGTGTTGCCACGGCCTTCCAAAAAGAATATGACACTTGTCCATATCAACAACATCACAAGTAATGGAATCTTGATAGAACTTGCCAATGAAAATAGAAACATGACATAGATTCGTTACCTTGATACTGGGGCTTTTCTTGGTCCATCCAACACTACTAGAATGTCTGCCAAATTGCGTCGAAAATTTACGTCAAATATGGTTGATTTGCATCGAAAAATTGACGTTTGCGTCGAATTTTTGCGTCAAAAAGCGACGCTACAAAAACCCTCCATGTTCTTTGATAAAGTCGAAGTCTTCTAGCTCAGTCTCAATTTGCACTTCATCTTCATCTTCATAGTCTGCCATGCTGACTTGTTTTCTCTTTGAGCACTCATTGGACTTGTGTCCAGATTTGTTATACTTGTAACACTTGTTGATCCCAAGCTTAGTGTATGGATTTTCTTTGCCATTTTCTACTGCAGGATTTATTATTGGCGTCAACATAGGGGCTTTGACCGCCTGTTGAGTTGGTGGTTGATCAACCGTCGTGGAACTAGGCTGAATTCCGTCGCCACCTAATGGTTTTTCAAGTAACATCGGACACTTGAAAGGTGGAGCCATGCTGTGTAGTCTCTCAATCTTCATGGCCTTGTTGTTGCCTTCATCAACGGAGAACATGTCATGAAGTATCACGCGTTCTTAGATAGGGTACTTTAACCCGCTGATATACTTGGCTGTTTGTTGTTCATCTGTCATGGATAACTCTCATCGTGATGAGTGGCGGTAGAATTCCTTTATGTATGCTACAACAGTCCTTTTTACCTTGTCTGCATTGTTCAAATTAATTATACATGATTTATTAATAATCGGGTGGAAGGAATCTACCTTATAGGAGTTGCTTCATGCGCCTCCATGTCATCATGGGTGGTTTGCCTCTCCTCATGGTCTGAAATTGGTCCCACCATGCGGCCGCTCCTCCCTTGAGTTTGTAAGCCACGAACTTGATATGCTTCTCCTCAGAGACGTAAGCCATATCGAAGAACTTCTCTGCTTCATAAACCTAGTATAAGAAGGACTTGATATCAAGATTCTCATTGAAAGAAGGAATCTCGATCTTCATCCTATACTTATTAAGATTTAGGTCTCCTCTTCTCCTATAATGATCAGGAAAAGAGAATTCGTCACCCCTATTAGGATTTGTATTTGCCATCCGCCTAGGGCCTCTCCCATAGGCTATCCTTCCATCATAAGCCTCGTCTTCATAAACGTCTTCTTCAAGGAAGGCGTCATTCAGTTCATCCTCATCGGAGATAGTCTAATATTGAAAAATCCGTGGAGGACGTCTTGGTGGTGGAGATGGTTATCGCGGATGTTGTGAAGAATAATTGGTTGTGACTGTGTTGGTGGTCGTTGGAGGGGATTTTATTGTGGTGAAGGTTGTGGATGAGGATTACTTGATGAACGATCTCGCCAACTTTAGTACATACCATCAGTTAGGCCTCGATCATCGAACTTAAGAGACAATCTCTTGATTTTTTGGATCATACTGTCCATAGTCGATTCAAGAGCACTAATTCTTCCTTCAACAACACCTCCTCTTGCGGCGAGGCTTGATTTTTTGTCATCAGTTTCGACTATCGTCGGAACATTTGCCGAAGCTCTGATACTACTTGAAGCAGAGCAGAGAAGCAAACGATACCGACTGGATCTCGTTCTTGCGCAGGTAGGGGGTCTTACTTGAATCCACGAGCATGCAACTCGAATCCATGAGCCAGGTATAACAACTCGAATCCATAAGCAATATATGAGGAAACTCAAAGTTTATTGATCAAAAAATAATACTAAAATAAAGAATATAATGGCCTGTTATAGGCTTACAAAGAGTCTTATCTAACTATGAAAGCTAAATTCAAAATAAAGAAAGATAAAATTAATCGAAGTCCAATTTGTACCCAAAATAAAATCCTAAATAAACTTAGATTTGGATTGATATTCGTTTGGCGGTCGATCAGGCGGTTGACCGCTGGGCCTTTTCTGTAACGCCGGTCGACTGGCTAAGAGATTTAACTCTCTGATCTTGATCTGTCTTCTGTCCAGTCAGTCGGGTGGTCGATCGGGTGATTGGCCTCCTTCTTCATTCTCTGCTCTGATGTTAGTCGGTCGACCGAGCGGTCGACCGATGCTTTCAATTTGATTTCTCGGTCGATCGACTGAGATCTGCGTTTGGTCCTGTGTTGAGCCTGGTCTCTTGGTTGAGCCTTCCTACATCACTTTCTCCCCAAAAAATAAAATATAATTGCTTCATGCCTGATAAAAGTATCAGTCTAATGTAAAATAATTTGTACGACATATATGGTTACAATAAGTGAACTCGAGGTATGTAGACTTTGTATGACATGGTCACATTTTTTTAACTACAAGTAAAACCTGAAATTTAGAAGGAAAAAAAAGTGTTCTCTTTTTTAAAACCAACCGAAAGGAGGTTTTCTACCGTGATCATATAGAAACTTTGTTCGTTCGTCCATCTTCATCCGCGCGAGAGAGATCCCCCTCCTTCTTCATCCTTTCTCAGCTCCCCCTCCTTCCTCCTCGTTCTTCGTCTCTTCCCCTCTACCTCCTGATCAATTGGTTGGTTTTTCACCGGCAGCGGCGGTATACTAGTTTTTTTCGTTCTCAATCCCTGAGACAAGCCTTGCGTTATGACCCTAGCATTAAGTGGGAGCAGATATTTCTACCCCAAAAAAGGATTTTGGCGCCCCAGGATTAAGGCATCCCATTTTTTTTGTTAAAGATACCCAAGTAAAATTCAAAAAATGGCAAAAAAAAAGCCCCATTCTTCTTCCTTCTCCCCCCACCCCCCCCCCCGCCTTCCCTGATCCCTCACCGGCCCCCCTCATCGTCGTTCCCCCTTCCTCCCCAGCGTTCCCCTTCCTCCCCCCTTCCTCGACGTTCCCCCCCACTCCTCCTGCCTCCCCCTCCCCCTCCGCCTCCGCACTGCCCCTCCTCCCTCCATCTCTGTTCGGCGGCCGAGGGGGGGGAGGGAGATGGGAAGGAGTGGGGAAGGGGGAATGCTGGGGGGAGGAAGAGGGAACGCCGGGGGGGGGGGGGAGGGGGAGACAGCGGGGGGAGATCGGGGGGGAAGGGAGGGGAGGTTGGGGAGGCCGGCGGGGAGGAGAGGAGGAGATCGGAGGAGGAGGGGAGGGAGGAGGAGATCGGGGGAGGAAGAAGAAGAAAGAGATATTTTAAACTTTTCATCAAGAATAAAATTATAGAAAAATAATGACACACTTGCAATAATCTTTGAGCTGCCTTCATCATTCTGGGGGTGTTTGGTTTGAAGGAAGTGGGCGGAAGTAAGGAAATGGGGAAGTATAATTGATCACTTCCCTATCTATCCAAACACCGGAAAAGGAAAATAAGAAAACCCTTTTTCCTTTTCTATTCTCTCTTTTACACAACCATTTCCTCACTTCCAGAGTGCTACAGTTAATTTTGTGGTCATGTAAATCTCATTTGTAATAAGTTGTAGCACAAAATAGTTAATTTTTTGATCATGTAAATTTCACTTGCATTCTAATTACAGTTCATTTTTTATTTTTCTTAATTAATTTTTATTTTAATATTATTTTGCGGTCAACTTTGTGGTCAACTTTTCCATTTCCACTTCCACATTACCATCCAAACGCCGGAAAAGACATAACATTTTTCAAACTACACTTCCCAATAACATCCAAACACCGGAAAACTTACTAACCAATTCTCAAGGTCTAAAAGGAACTATTATCACTTCCTTACTTCCTTACTTCCTCACTTCCACTCTTAACCAAACAGGCCGAGGAGGAAATATCCGTTTCCGATTAAGCCTAACACGGATATTTAAAATTGTTTTCCCTTTTCAATTGGGCCGAAACGAGCCCAGCGCGAGTAACTCGTGGGGACGTCACGTCCAATCAAGTGGGACCCACAAACCGGGGGTTACTGTTACTGTGCTCTTTGCAGCGCCCTGCCGAATGTCGTCTATTTAAAATTAGATCTCTCCCTCTCTCTCCCTCTCTCTCTCAGTCTCAGTTCGTGAAATTGAGACAAAAACCCTCGTTCATTGGATCGATCGAGGAAGAAAAGAGCACAAAAGATGGAGCCTTTCTTAATCCGATTCGCTCTCTCGATTCTCCTCTCGTCCTTGATCGAGATCAGAGCTCTCAAGCGCAAGTCGCTCGATCGATCGGGAGCCCTCGCTGGGTTCTTGGTGATGGCCATCCACTTCTGCGCTGGTTTCAGGTCCGATTTCTCCCATATGTCTCCTTTGTTATTTTTGTTGCTAGATTATGACATTTGATAGTTTTCTTTTTGTTTTAATTAATTGCTGAAGGTTTGGATTCCTGCTGCTCGTCTTCTTCTTCTCGTCTTCGAAGCTCACCAAGATCGGAGAAGAGAGGAAGAGGAAACTGGAAGAGGATTTCAGAGAAGGAGGTCAGCGCAATTGGTGAGATATTTTGCTTTTGTTCTTGGTTTGGATTTTGAACTGAGATGCCTATGTCCTTAGTCAGCAATTTAGCTTGAGTTCGATCTATTATTGGTTTTTGAGAGTTTGATAATTCCAGTAATTTTCAATGGATTAGATAATTCTGTATCCAAGTAGCCCGACAGAAAACACTTGTCATCACTTCACTTAATCTTTTCAAACATGACTCATGTCATTTGGATCCATGCTTTTTGAAAACGGAAAAGAATGAGAAAAGAGAACAAATACATGGTGAAATTTAACTGTAGACGCAATGGAGTTATGCAAAATAGCTTAGTAAGCACAAAAGGAATTTAGTTTGTTTACTTGCATTAAGATCTTTATCCATCATATTAGGATGTATGTGTAGACTATGTAGATGATTTGATGAGCACAATGCTTCACTACACCATCTTTCTTTGTATTTTCTGCCACTATTTTTATTGTGGACTTTTCGTCGTTCAAATACACAGGTTGCAGGTTCTAGCCAACAGTGCAATTGCGACCAGTTTGTTGATTGTCCTTGTCTTGTATCAGAACTATGATTGGTGTTTAGACACAAAAAAATCAACTCTTATAACTGGCCTTATCGGTGGTATTATTGGACACTATTCCTGTTGCAATGGTGATACCTGGTCATCAGAAATTGGGATACTGAGCAATGGAGAACCTCGTCTTATCACAACCTTCAAGGTATATATCTGTGATCTTCTTCTAATAGTTGTCCACCTTATCTGGACTGTGATTTAATCTAGCTATGCATAGTTGTTTCAGAGTTCTTGTTTGTGCTAGTCCATATTTCTGACTACTTGTATTTGTTTTGAATATATAAATCCAGGCTGTTGTGACTACTTTACCCAAAAGGCTTAAGCTAGTGAGTGTCGCAATTATATTATAGGTAAATATGGTTTAGCCCCCTCTATTTGCCACTTATTTTTGAGAAAACCTCTTAACCAAATGACTTTTTATTTAGCTCCCTTCTAATATGGTTTAGGCCCTTGAAATTTTTGGTTTAGCCCACACACTCTATCACGTGATTGTATATGTATCTGTATGTATGGGTGGGATTTGGACCAGGATCTTTTACGCCTGGTGCTATGATACTATGCCCTTTTTAATCTAATGTCAAAATGGAAAAAAATGTCGTCTAACACTAGAGAAAAATGTCAGAAAACACAATAATGGAGCTCCCAAACTGCTGAGACTTAATTTGGCAGCATAGTTCTGAAATCGGGGTTTCGTTTAAGCTAAAATGAAAATGAGGTTTGTAACCATACAAACCCCAGTTTCTCAATCCTTTTGAAACCGTGGTTTCACTAACTTTAATGTGTGTTTGGCAAACTCAGCTTCTCTTTCTCATTTTGCCTTGGCTTGGAAAAAATCCACTTACCAAACCCCAGTTTCGTGAGGTTTCGGGACCTTCAAACCTCGGTTTCAGTAACCCTATTTTGGTTTCCAAACAAGGTCCAGTTTCAGTAATCCCATTTTGAGCCTGAAACTCTCTCAAACCAGAATTTGGGAAACTTAACCTTGTTTCCAAACGAGACCTGAGTGTTGGTTGCTTAGGCTACATTTTATGATAAATTACTCATGGTAATGTTTACTGCTATCTGCTCAGTTAATTATGAATTCACATAGACGTCCAATTACTGATAATTCCTATATGTTCTAACACAGGTAATGTGAGATTAAATACGACTTAATTTGTTAACATTTAGCAGACTATATTTGACACAGTTTTTATCTAAGTGCGGATGAAGGTGAAGGATATGACTTATTAACTCTCAAGGGTCTGTATTCTTATCCAATTTATATATGTATTGTTCTGTCATTTTGTCAGACAATTTTCTCACTATAAGGTCCTCTCCCTTTTCAATTTTACTTGATAGTCTATTTTAACATTCGATTGCTAACCCTATTTGATAAAGGAACAAACTTGTTAACTTGTTTGTTGATGGTTTTTCAATCTACTGCTAGTGGCGATCCCAAAATGTTCTAACACCAATGTTGTTCACATATTTCCCTTTTTCTGTTGTCGGGTATTCTCCCCATAGATAATTGAACATTTGGGATTAAGTTCTTGAGCCGCTTTAGACATTTATGGCTAAGGTTCTCCTTTTTCATGAATGGCCTTGCTTCAAGTTATGTGGAGTGCATGGGCCTAAATTTGGGACTGATGTTAGAAATGAGTTATAATATTTTTTTTTTAAGAAGATATGTGTATTTTTTGTGCAAAATTTTTGCCTTCCCCCTATTTTTAACAGTTGTGTCACCTGATGAGGTTGGTCCCCAACCCTCTCTAGATTTAATGCCAAGGGAATTGTGGGTAAGAGGGGCTTGTTATAATCCTAAAAGATTAGTTGGCATCCTCCAAATTATCCATTAGTTTGTCTATGCTTACTTGATAAGTTGGATAGTAGATTGTTCATGAGGTTATTGTGCACTATTTAATAAATTGAATCTGATGCAGTATCATTCTAAATTATATAGGGTTTAGTCTATAACAGAATTCCTTGCATTATATGGTGTAACACCAAGATAATTGAAGCTAACATTGCATGTAAATTCTGGTAGATAAAATACTTTGTGGCTTAAGGGAGACAAATAAGATATGACTATTGCAGGAAATTAACAGGTTCGTGATCTCCACATGCTTCAGAATGATGGAAAATGATGCACGTAACTATATCAGATATGAATTTCTTGGTCAAGAAAACTATAGATGACGGAAGTTTGTTACAATCCTAAAGACCAGTTTGCATTCCTCAAATTCTTCTAGACTGGAGAAAAGTCTAGAAGAGGGGGAGAGATGATAGATTTGCATGAATATGGGATATAAAAATGTAAAACTGAACCTGATTTTGATTCTCCAGGTAATGACTGTGTTGGGATGTCCTTTTTTGGAAATCTTCCAGACAGATCAGTTGCTGAAATAGAACAAGGAAGGAAAAAGAATAAAGAAAGAAACCCACTAAGTTACCTCATGGCCTGTGCTTTGTCTTTGATGGAATTTGTAAGCAAATAAACCCCAAAAGATTGATTATTCATTAGAGAGAACTCAATAAATATAGAATACAAAGTTGGATATGGGTAATGAGCCCAAGCCCAATAACCCAACTACCCAATATCTAATATCCAAACTAACACTCCCTCAAGGTGGAGCATAGATATCTATCATGCTCAGCTTGCTACATAAGTTAGAAAACACTTGTGGTGAAGCCGCTTTGATAAGAAGATCTGTCAGCTGCTTCGAGTACGGTGTAAACGAGAGAGAAACCACCTTCTTGGTCCAAGCATTTCTGACCAAATGACAGTCAATCTCAATGTGCTTAGTTCTCTTATGAAATATAGGGTTCTGGGTAATATAGATCGCAGATTGATTATCACAATGCATATGCATAGGTCCAGGCTGTCTAAAATCAAGCTCCGTCATTAGATTTTTCAGTCACATCATCTCGCAAGCAATATGAGTCATAACTCTATATTCAGCATCTGCACCAGAGCGAGATATCACATCTTGTTTCTTGCTCCTACAGCTTATAAGATTTTCTCCAACAAAAGTGTAATATCCAGTGATAGATTTCTATCCTCCTTGTCACCACCATAACCAGAATCATAATACTCAGAAATATGTATGTGCACATATTTCTTGTACAGAGACCTTTTTTTTGGAGAGCTTTTGACATAAACAAGAATTCTTAGTGCAGCTGTCTAATGAACCTCTCTAGGTTGATGCATGAATCTACTCAGTACCCCAACAACAAAAGTTATATTCAGTCTAATAACTATGAGATAGATCAAATTTTCAATTAATCTTCTGTACCTCCCTGGATTATCGAAAGTATGACTATTATCAAAGCACAAGTCTACGTTAGCCTCCATTGGAGTACTAGCAGGTTTGCACCCCAAAAGTCATGTCTTCTCTAGAAGATTCAGAACATACTTCCTTTGAGAGAGAAGTACAATATCAATCTCCAGAAAGTATTTAGGCTTACACAAGTGTAACGCCCCGACCCCAAGGATACGGGGACGTTATGGCGACGTACATACGCGAGGTGAAAACAACCTCACGCGTACGTTAAGCCTCAGTACAGTACAATACCTCCATATAGATCTGAGGTCCAGCATGAAAGCAGTACAAGAATACCTGCAGAAAGAGGTCGGCGATCATAACAGATATGAAAACAAGGATAAATAAGATAACAGAAATAAATGACCAAGGTACCTATGAATAGTCCTGATGCGGAATCTCCCATGTGACTCCAAGGCACTCTCTGAAGCTATGGTAACTCGGATCTCCAATCTGGGCATGCAAACCCAGGGTCGTCAGAAAGCGACCTAGTGAGTGGTAAAACTGAAGGAGGCAATGCATAATAGTAATAGATAATACATGCTAGTGTAATAGTGATACCATATAATAAGGATATATATAAACAGTAGAAAGAGTTAAACATGGAAGCAGTGCAAAGATATAAACAGGTCAACTTTTAATACCATCACTACCTAGCCGGTTATTATCAGGTCATATCTATAGTCGTGTCCAGTTTATGTAATAACTAATGTTGTCTAGTGGTGACGTACTAGACATGAACATGATGGTGATGATGTGATAGAGGTGAACATGCAGATGAGCATATGTCTGCAACAATAAAATATATGCAATGCAGAACATGCATAGTATGCCACTACATACAGTGTAACATATACCAGGTAATGTAACAAAGTATACATGTGCATGAGTAGTAGGGCACTAAAGAAAGTGTAACAGGAAACAGGAACAATAGCAATGTATACATGTCACATGATAGCAGATAAATGATCAGGAACAGTAACAGGTAAGCAAGATCACAGTGAACATGAAAGCAGACAAAATAACAGGAACAGTAACAAGTTAGCATACATGTATCAGGCAAGTCATGTGATTGACACAATAGTAGAAATCAGTACCACCTGATATTTTAATCAATCTCTTCCAGTGTCCCATCCCACTGGCAGTTCATACTGGAGCCCGCACTCCAGTCGAACCCATCCGGACATGGCCTACGGGTACCATTATCCAGACGAGAGAGTGACCAAATAACAAGTGTTCCCAACGTCACTATTGTGTATACTGTTTTATTATGTTAATTGGAAACCCATGGTCGGGGAGTTCTTATCGGGTGGATGTATCCCGTGCATACCCGGGATCACGGCCTTAAACAAGCCCCTGGCTGCCAGGACCAGGGCCCTCCGCTAAGAGGGGAGCATGAATCAAGTAACAAGAGCTCATGGAGCAATTGGTAGGCAGCCCTCCTACCGTCCCCTGCAGTGGGAAAACAATATGGATCCAGTACATCACCCGATAAGATCTAATCAACCGTCAAGTCTCCCCTATACCCCAATTAACTTTATGATCTGATATGTCCTGATATATCAAGTATACAATGTAACAAGAATGAATACAGTACCTAATACAGGTAACACGATGACTGGACCTGAGCTCTGTTGATAGCATAGAACAATATAACGGGAACAATATACCCGAAAACGGGAACAATATCACGGGAACAATATAACATGAACAATAGATGTGGGATTCCACATATCGCATATCCACAGCTCTCATGTCCAGTATCGAGTATATCCATATCAGTAACATGAAACAATCATATAATATGAATACAGTAACATGGAACAATAATCTAGATAATATGCACGGTGAGTCATATGATAATAAGTGAGGAACAAGACATGCATGTACACCCGTGTGGTGAGCATATGTAACAGTGATGCGTGAACATGAGATAACAGTGTATCGAGCATCAATATAACTATAATAACAAAAATATGAAATGCGACATGTCGTGCATTGGTATATCGGTGTACTAGTGGAAGATATATGTGTAGCAAGAATCCGGGTCATATATATATGTGATAGTGATAATAATAGTGGTCGGTGTATATCCAGTGAACTACAGTATCTGTGTAAGGAGGTTATCAGTGCATGTACTAACGATGTCTAGCAGTCATGTCTAGTGACAGGGTAGTGTCATAAAGTACCGTGAATCAGTATACATGTGACGATGGTTATCTCATTGTGAGCTACTACATGAAGTAATAGTATCCATTAATATGGGGACCTAGTGGTCTGTGGGTCAGTGACGGTACAGGCATGATATCTGTGTCCGAGTTGTCTACGACGTATGTCTTGTTACTATGATTACCTCATCTCATTAACTAACCAATCAGTCCATATACTAAATCAGATTTTATTATGCCTTAATTGCAGGGATATCGATAATCATGTTTTATTCTTAATTAGGCAACCAATCAAGATATTAATCGTGATAAAATATAATTTATAAAAGGAAAACACTCACAAACTAGCCATAGGATGGTAGCTCTCTTCCCCACGATCGTAACGGATCCAGAATCGCCCGAATCGGAGCCCGGATGCTCCAGTTATCGCCCGGATACTGATTCATAATAAATAAGGTTACATATGTAAATAATAAAAATAATAAATGAAATTTTTGAATTGTATAAGGGGGTTTTCTGTAAAATTACCTGTAATGGGTTTGGACGCGGGTTGGGCTCTTAACGGGTCGGGTTTGGATCCACGACCCAAACCCATTACTTAAGTGGAAGTGGGTTAGTGGGTTAATGGGTATGGCTTATTGGGTAATGGGTTTCCAACCATTCAAAAGGGTTATAATGAGTTCGGGTGTGAACCCGAACCCCCCCCCCCCCACACACACACACTGCCCACACACACTCACACACACACACACACACTGCCCACAACACACTCACGCACCAACACACACTCACACACACACACTGCCCACACACACACAGACCAACACACACACACCCACACACACACACAGACCAACACACACACACGCACTGCCCACACACACACACAGACCACACACACACCCACACACACACTGCCCACACACACACAGACCAGCACACACCACACCACAACACACAACACACTCTCTCTCACACACACAGACACCACACAACACACACTCTCTCACACACACACACACCACACAACATTCACACACACACACACACACACCCATTCACACACACAGCAGCAGCAGTGCTGCTGCTGCTGCGCCCATGGTGGCCGGCCAGCTGGGCTGGCCGGCAGCCAATAGAACCCGCCGGCGGCGGGTCTAGCCGCCGGCGGCGGTTGCTGTAGGAGAGAGAGAGAGGGGAAGAAGAGAGAGAGAGAGATAAAGAGAGAGAAAATCGAATCATAATCCAATAGAGAAGACGAACAAGAAGAGGAGCCAGAAAGAACGAAACAGAGATGGCAAGCAAGAACCCATATTCCAAAATAATGTCACAACCTCATGAAATCCAACCTGCATCTAACCCATTTGAAATTGGAAAACCCCAAAACAGATAAGGGAAATTGCAGACAACCTCCTTCAAACGTTTATCGGTTTATGGTGGGGGGGGGAGAGAGGATGGTGGGATAATTAGAGTGAATTAAGGAAGAGAGAGGGGGATTAGAGATTTTATTTGGGGGAGAGAGGCGGTTGTCAACAGTAGGGCGGTGGAGACTTCTCCAGAGAATTGGAGAAGAGAAGGGAAAAGAAGAGAAAAGAAAAAGATAAATAAAAATATTATTTTAATATTATTATAATTGCTCAATATTCGACCAGCTCCGAACGGTGCCCAAAAATTACAGAAAATAGAGAATATTATCTGGAGGATTATACTTCATTTGTAAAATAAAATAGGAAAGCCAGTAATCGGTATCGGTCGACACCGACAACGGAGATTTTCCAAAATAATCTAGAAAAATTCCAGAAAATCATGAAAAATCTAGAATATTAGAAAATAATTTTTGAAAATAAAATCAACTCAATCGGACTATCATGGAGGTCAAATCAATTTTGTATGTCGTATCGCGTACTGACACAGTGATACGTACACTGGGGATCAGGGTGTTACATTTCTCCCCACCTTACAAAAAATTGCGTCCTCGCAATTTCCATTCAGGTGTGAGAACAATATTTCCAACCCCAAAGCCGAAATGTTACGGGTCCACGACACTTCCGCTGCGCACTCTGCTAACTCTAAGGAACGCGGGATGGAGAAGTATGATAGTAAACGTATAACTAACAGATTAGAAACAAGAAGATGAAAAGAAAGCAAGAAGGAAATAGGATATTTTGGTTGATAACTGGAAGGAAGGAAGGAATACAAACGAGTCAAGGAATGAATTGTCAAGTCATGGTATTCTTGTACTCGTTGCTGGAATCCCCAAATTCAGATACAGATCAGTTAATCTGAACCTGATTGTACTGTTGGTAAGAGCTCCAGTATTGACCCAGGTGGTTACCCACACCAGGTGTGAACCTAAGCTCTGATACCACTGTGTAACGCCCCGACCCCAAGGATACGGGACGTTATGGCGACGTACATACGCGAGGTGAAAACAACCTCACGCGTACGTTAAGCCTCAGTACAGTACAATACCTCCATATAGATCTGAGGTCCAGCATGAAAGCAGTACAAGAATACCTGCAGAAAGAGGTCGGCGATCATAACAGATATGAAAACAAGGATAAATAAGATAACAGAAATAAATGACCAAGGTACCTATGAATAGTCCTGATGCGGAATCTCCCATGTGACTCCAAGGCACTCTCTGAAGCTATGGTAACTCGGATCTCCAATCTGGGCATGCAAACCTAGGGTCGTCAGAAAGCGACCTAGTGAGTGGTAAAACTGAAGGAGGCAATGCATAATAGTAATAGATAATACATGCTAGTGTAATAGTGATACCATATAATAAGGATATATATAAACAGTAGAAAGAGTTAAACATGGAAGCAGTGCAAAGATATAAACAGGTCAACTTTTAATACCATCACTACCTAGCCGGTTATTATCAGGTCATATCTATAGTCGTGTCCAGTTTATGTAATAACTAATGTTGTCTAGTGGTGACGTACTAGACATGAACATGATGGTGATGATGTGATAGAGGTGAACATGCAGATGAGCATATGTCTGCAACAATAAAATATATGCAATGCAGAACATGCATAGTATGCCACTACATACAGTGTAACATATACCAAGTAATGTAACAAAGTATACATGTGCATGAGTAGTAGGGCACTAAAGAAAGTGTAACAGGAAACAGGAACAATAGCAATGTATACATGTCACATGATAGCAGATAAATGATCAGGAACAGTAACAGGTAAGCAAGATCACAGTGAACATGAAAGCAGACAAAATAACAGGAACAGTAACAAGTTAGCATACATGTATCAGGCAAGTCATGTGATTGACACAATAGTAGAAATCAGTACCACCTGATATTTTAATCAATCTCTTCCAGTGTCCCATACCACTGGCAGTTCATACTGGAGCCCGCACTCCAGTCGAACCCATCCGGACATGGCCTACGGGTACCATTATCCAGACGAGAGAGTGACCAAATAACAAGTGTTCCCAACGTCACTATTGTGTATACTGTTTTATTATGTTAATTGGAAACCCATGGTCGGGGAGTTCTTATCGGGTGGATGTATCCCGTGCATACCCGGGATCACGGCCTTAAACAAGCCCCTGGCTGCCAGGACCAGGGCCCTCCGCTAAGAGGGGAGCATGAATCAAGTAACAAGAGCTCATGGAGCAATTGGTAGGCAGCCCTCCTACCGTCCCCTGCAGTGGGAAAACAATATGGATCCAGTACATCACCCGATAAGATCTAATCAACCGTCAAGTCTCCCCCATACCCCAATTAACTTTATGATCTGATATGTCCTGATATATCAAGTATACAATGTAACAAGAATGAATACAGTACCTAATACAGGTAACACGATAACTGGACCTGAGCTCTGTTGATAGCATAGAACAATATAACGGGAACAATATACCCGAAAACGGGAACAATATCACGGGAACAATATAACATGAACAATAGATGTGGGATTCCACATATCGCATATCCACAGCTCTCATGTCCAGTATCGAGTATATCCATATCAGTAACATGAAACAATCATGTAATATGAATACAGTAACATGGAACAATAATCTAGATAATATGCACGGTGAGTCATATGATAATAAGTGAGGAACAAGACATGCATGTACACCCGTGTGGTGAGCATATGTAACAGTGATGCGTGAACATGAGATAACAGTGTATCGAGCATCAATATAACTATAATAACAAAATATGAAATGCGACATGCCGTGCATTGGTATATCGGTGTACTAGTGGAAGATATATGTGTAGCAAGAATCCGGGTCATATATATATGTGATAGTGATAATAATAGTGGTCGGTGTATATCCAGTGAACTACAGTATCTGTGTAAGGAGGTTATTAGTGCATGTACTAACGATGTCTAGCAGTCATGTCTAGTGACAGGGTAGTGTCATAAAGTACCGTGAATCAGTATACATGTGACGATGGTTATCTCATTGTGAGCTACTACATGAAGTAATAGTATCCATTAATATGGGGACCTAGTGGTCTGTGGGTCAGTGACGGTACAGGCATGATATCTGTGTCCGAGTTGTCTACGACGTATGTCTTGTTACTATGATTACCTCATCTCATTAACTAACCAATCAGTCCATATACTAAATCAGATTTTATTATGCCTTAATTGCAGGGATATCGATAATCATGTTTTATTCTTAATTAGGCAACCAATTAAGATATTAATCGTGATAAAATATAATTTATAAAAGGAAAACACTCACAAACTAGCCATAGGATGGTAGCTCTCTTCCCCACGATCGTAACGGATCCAGAATCGCCCGAATCGGAGCCCGGATGCTCCAGTTATCGCCCGGATACTGATTCATAATAAATAAGGTTACATATGTAAATAATAAAAATAATAAATGAAATTTCTGAATTGTATAAGGGGGTTTTCTGTAAAATTACCTGTAATGGGTTTGGACGCGGGTTGGGCTCTTAACGGGTCGGGTTTGGATCCACGACCCAAACCCATTACTTAAGTGGAAGTGGGTTAGTGGGTTAATGGGTATGGCTTATTGGGTAATGGGTTTCCAACCATTCAAAAGGGTTATAATGAGTTCGGGTGTGAACCCGAACCCCCCCCCCCCCCACACACACACTGCCCACACACACTCACACACACACACACACACACTGCCCACACACACACTCACGCACCAACACACACACACACACACACACACTGCCCACACACACACACAGACCAACACACACACACCCACACACACACACAGACCAACACACACACACGCACTGCCCACACACACACACAGACCAACACACACACCCACACACACACTGCCCACACACACACAGACCAGCACACACCACACCACAACACACAACACACTCTCTCTCACACACACACACACACCACACAACACACTCTCTCTCACACACACACACCACACAACATTCACACACACACACACACACCCATTCACACACACAGCAGCAGCAGTGCTGCTGCTGCTGCGCCCATGGTGGCCGGCCAGCCCAGCTGGCCGGCAGCCAATAGAACCCGCCGGCGGCGGGTCTAGCCGCCGGCGGCGGTTGCTGTAGGAGAGAGAGAGAGGGGAAGAAGAGAGAGAGAGATAAAGAGAGAAAATTGAATCATAATCCAATAGAGAAGACGAACAAGAAGAGGAGCCAGAAAGAACGAAACAGAGATGGCAAGCAAGAACCCATATTCCAAAATAATGTCACAACCTCATGAAATCCAACCTGCATCTAACCCATTTGAAATTGGAAACCCCAAAACAGATAAAGGGAAATTGCAGACAACCTCCTTCAAACGTTTATCGGTTTATGTGGGGGGGAGAGAGAGAGAGAGAGAGGATGGTGGGATAATTAGAGTGAATTAAGGAAGAGAGAGGGGGATTAGAGATTTTATTTGGGGGAGAGGCGGTTGTCAACAGTAGGGCGGTGGAGACTTCTCCAGAGAATTGGAGAAGAGAAGGGAAAAGAAGAGAAAAGAAAAAGATAAATAAAAATATTATTTTAATATTATTATAATTGCTCAATATTCGACCAGCTCCGAACGGTGCCCAAAAATTATAGAAAATAGAGAATATTATCTGGAGGATTATACTTCATTTGTAAAATAAAAATAGGAAAGCCAGTAATCGGTATCGGTCGACACCGACAACGGAGATTTTCCAAAATAATCTAGAAAAATTCCAGAAAATCATGAAAAATCTAGAATATTAGAAAATAATTTTTGAAAATAAAATCAACTCAATCGGACTATCATGGAGGTCAAATCAATTTTGTATGTCGTATCGCGTACTGATACAGTGATACGTACACCGGGGATCAGGGTGTTACAACAAGTCTTTTGGTCATAAAATGACTCCTAAGATGCTCTTTTGTTTTCACTATACCAACTGAATCACTCCCAATCAGCAGAATAACATCAGCATACTCCGTCAGAATTACTAATCCAGACTTATTATGCCAAACAATGACAGAGGATCTGAGTGACAAAGATGAAAATCAATACCAGAGATGGTGATGCTAAACTTCTCAAACCACGTCGTTGACTCTGCTTGAGTCCATATATTGCCTTCTGACGATAAACTTTATTCTCCCCCTCAGCAACATACCCCGAAGGTTGCTCCATATATACCTCCTTCAAATCACCATACAAGACGGTATTCTTGACATCCAGCTGGAGCAAAGGCCACAACAGGTTGACAACAATAAAAAATAAAATCTTGATGGAATTCAGCCGAGCAACTGGTGAAAAAATTTCAAAGTAATCTACGTCATAAGTCTGAGTATAACCTTTGGCAACAAGTCTGGCCTTATCCCGAACCATCTGGGCGATTCTTCAAAATATAACCCAGCGACAACCCACAACATCTGTGGGTGCAGAGACCAACTACCACGTTCTTCAAGAAACAAGAGCATCCATCTCATCATCCATGGCTTGCTTCCAAGCAGGTACCATGATAGCCTCCTCATATGTCCTGGATACAGACACCAAAGATAAAAACATGGCAAAATGGTGAAAAAAGAGATTAAAACAATCATAAGAAACGAAATGAGAAATATGATGATAAGTATAAAACCGTTTACCTATGTGGAGGGCAATAGGAACATTAAAATCAGAGGTAAGTGTTGATGGCTGAGTAGGTGGATCTTCCACTAGTGAGGAGTTGATCAGAACTGTTCAGAGGCAGGATCTTTTTGTCGATGAATGTAAACGTATATGAAATTCCGAAGAGGATTTTGGTGCAGGTGGCTCTGTAGTGTTCTTTGGTGACACTGGCGAAGAACATCAGGAACATAAGTAGGTGCAAGCAACAGAATAGACAGTGAAATAGGGATAGGCTCTGATGTAATGACTGGACCTTGTAGAGAGAAGTATGAAACTGACTCAAAGAACATGAATCTGCAGGCACAAAATACTTATTTTTAGAAGGACTGTAGCACCGATATTCTTTTTGAGCTTTAAAATACCCAATAAAGACACATTTGATGGGCTGAGGAGATAACTTATCCAAACCAGGAGACGAGTTCTGAACAAAGCACGTACAACCAAAAACACAGGGAATAGTGGAAAAGAACTTTTGTTAGGATAAATACACAAAAATGGAACCTTGCCATTAAGAACAGAGGAATGCATCCTATTAATCAGATGACGGACACTTAACACAGTATCAGACCACAAATATTTTGGAACATGCATACGTATCATCATGGTTCTAACAACATCCAAGATGTGTCTATATTTGTGTTCTGCAATGTCATTCTATTGGGATGTGTGAGAACAAGAAGTTTGATAAATAATCTCATTCTTAGAACAAAGAGAAGACATCATTTTTCACATATTTCAATGCATTATCAATACGAAGTATACAAATAGAAGCAGAAAACTGGTTTTTTATTTCATTAAAGAAAAGTTCAATAACACCAGGAACTTCAGACTCTTTTTAAGCAAATAAAGCCAAGTCATGCGAGCGAAGTCATTAACAAAAATGAGAATATCTAAAGCGTTTAACTAAAGGCATACAACTAGGACCCCAAATATCTGAATGGACTAACTCAAATGCAATACTACTGCGATTATTGACTCCACTCGGATAAGTGGCACGGTGATGTTTGCCCAACTCACAACTCACAAGCTAAAGTGAAAATGAAAGACTCAAAATGAACTACAGATCGAAGTTTTTTACACAGAAGAATAACCCAGACTTCAGTGTCAGAGTAGAATAGGATCAGACTGACCTGCAATGATACCAGTAAGGGACATTCTATCATCCAAATAGTACATGTCTCCTCTCTTTTACCCCGAACAAATCCTCCTCCTAGTCGATAGATACTGAAAAACACAATGGAAAGAGGAAAATATTATTTTGCAGTTATTTTGTTTGGCAAACTAACTGATGGATAATAAACTAATAAAAATTTAGGAACATATAGGACATCGGTAAGTGTCAAAGATGAGGCAACCTGGACTACCTCATTGCATAATACAAGAGATTGTGTACCATCAGCAATATTAACAGAAGGGAGTTTGTTTGAAAGATGTAACGAGACAAATTTTTGCTTAGTACTTGTCATGTGGGATGAAGCCTCTGAGTCTAATATCCAAGGCTTTTAAGGAGAGGTAATATAAGTATCCATACCTGAAAATGATACATGAGTCGATGAATGATTGTTCTGAGAAAACTCGAGCTGATGTAGTCTATCATACTCCTCTTGCGATAGAACTATATTGGAAGAGCTAGAAGAACCAGATAAGCGACTGAAGGAGCATGAATATCAGTAGTATCACTAGGGGTGGGAGTGTTAGCATCAACCAGCTGTGCCCATTCAGGACGACCAAATTTCTCTTAGCACTTCTCAGAAATATGGTTATTTCTCCCACAATGCTTACATTGTCTGAGCCCCTTATCAAAGCCACTCTATCAGCCATTATAGGAACCACGGTCACCTCCAAATGAGCCACGTCCTCCTTCAAAATTACGGCTGCAATCACGACCACGACCTCTACTATATTCGAAAATCATGGCAGACTGCTCAATAGATGGTGCAGGAGACACATCAGTTCTAGTAGATACACGCATAACTCTAGAGAAAGTGACAGTCAACGTGAGAATATTATAATTTCTCAGTATCTGACCACGTAACTGGGATCGCAGTGAGGGATTCAAGTCAGATAAAAACTTTGACATTGTGAGATCTTGGCGATATTTTCTCAGTGTCGATGCATCAGTGAAAGCATGCTGGTGCATCTCTAACTCATCTATGAGACTCTTGAGTTCTTCATAGAACTCAGGCACAGATCGATCTCACTGCTTGAGCTCAAAGAGGTGCTCATAGATCTCAAATATCCGTTCTTCATAGAACTCAGGCACAGATTGATCTCACTCAATGTTTTAAATATCGGATATCGGTGATATACCGGTCGGAAAAAATTATGTACCGGATACCGGATACCGGGTGGTATCTCGCGATATGGTACTAAATACCGGTTGATATATCAATAGTAAATACATATAAGACATTATTAAAAGAAATAAGTTATTATCCAAACATCATATAAAAGCATCATTGAAATACCATAATGAATATATAATAAAATAAAACAATCTCTCAAGCAAAAAATAATAATTATCATCCAAATAAGTAACTATAAGGGCCGATATATCGGATATTTCATCTCGGATATCGGCCGATATATCGGCCACGTGGCGATATATCCGCCAATATCGGTTCAAAACGATATCCGATAAATTTTTGCACTTATCGTATCGTTTTGTATAAAATACCGATATCTCGGCCGATATACCGGTATATCGGCCGATATTTAAAACAATGATCTCACTGCTTGAGCTCAAAGAGGTGCTCATAGATCACAAATATCCTTGAAAGATTCTTCTCATTCTCATACATCATCTTCTGGGTATCTCACATTTCCTTTGCAGTAGATAGAAACACGACACTGCCACTAATCTTTTCCTTGAGGTGGTTGAGAAGTCAGGTCATCACACAATAGTCACCAAAAAGTCAGTTCTCGTATATAGTGCCAGTAGTAGCATGTGGAGGCTCTAGAATGTGAGCCAACTTGTTCTGAGCACCGATAAATATTCGAAAAGCTTGTGCCCACAACAAATAGTTGGACTCATTTAGCTTCACAGTAGTCCCCAAGATAGTCTTGGGACCAAACATCTCAGTAGCAGGTGAGGATATTTGAGTGGAGAGGAACTCGTAGCATCCGACATCTTAGCCAAGTAGAAGAATCAATAAACAACCAAAAGGATAATCAGCCAGAGAAAGACAGCCAAAAAGGATCACAACTCTAGTTGGATAATCAGCATACAGAACTAAGACAATGTTGAATACACAAGTAGAGGCAGCAAACACTACGCAGCACAAGAGGCCAATGAAACCATAGAATCAACCGACAAGGCCTACCATTAGCAGGGAATAGATCGGCAGTTGTTGTCGTCAGTCAAGACATCGACAACAAATAAAGTTTGTCGTCTGTCAAGGAGACTTCAACGAAGTGCAACAGAGAAGTCTTGGGCCTCTAGAGGTCGCAGCAGTGTTGCAAAGAGCAGCATATGGCAGAGGAGAAGAACAGGTGCAGAAAAGCCATGCCAGAGTCAGATCCAGAAAGGTGCAGCAGGCTCTGCAGATGTCGCAGTGATGATCCAGAGCAGCAACACATGTCGGTGAGGCCTTAGAGAGGCAGAGGTGGTGACGATGAGTTCAGAGGAAGAAGAAGACACAGTTGGCGAGAGTAGGGATGAAGGAGATGTCACCGACGAGGGCAGAGGAAGAGAGAGAGATCGTTGGCAAGGGCGGTTTGGATTGGCAGAGAGAGAGAGAGAGAAGAAATGGCGGATTTGTGGTGATGTTCGGTGGAGGAAAAGAAGAGGGAAGGAGGAAGATTAGGGTTAGGGTTAGGGTTTTCTTTGCTTTGACACCATGCAAGCAAATAAACCTTAAAAGATTGATTATTCATTAGAGAGAACTCAATATATTTACAATACAAAGTTGGATATGGGTAACGGGCCCAAGCCCAATAACCCAACTACCCAATATCTAATATCCAAATTAGCAGAATTGTTTTCGTGCTGGGGAATGTATGGCATATTTCAAGGCAAGTGCAAGCATAATTTCCACGTATTCTTGTATTATGGAAGTATGGTATTATATTCCAATGCATTATTAGTTGCATCCAAGAGCTCTTGGCTCTACCATATAATGGTGACGTCACCGATTCTCTCTCATACCTTTTACTAGAGATCAGATTGTAATGACTGTGCAGTTTGGCAACTAACACCTATTGAAATATTCAAATCATTGAAGCATGTAAAAATTTTTTTTTAACTGTTTTGTATTCGTCTCACTAGAAAGTTCGGAAGGGTACAAATGGTGCAGTCACTGTAGAAGGCCTTCTAGCTGCAGTAGCAGCTGGGTTCGTTATTGGGCTCGCTTATGTTATTGTGGGATTGCTATCAGCTGAATGTGCCAGTAACCTCTCTTGGAGGCAGCTGCTAGTTATGCCCCTTGGTGCAGCGGCTGGCCTGTTGGGAAGCGTGATCGATTCATTATTGGGAGCAACAGTTCAGTACAGTGGATATTGCAGCGTGCGCAGGAAGGTAAGTAAACTTTCTGCAACTCATGTTCAGTCTTCCACTAATCTCACTGCCTCCAAACAGTTTGTGTGACTATGAGTTACAAATGGACACCACTGAAAGTAAATGGCGAGATAACAAATGACATCATTCAGCAAACATTTTCTTTTCATGAAATAAGAGAGAAACTTTTACAAATAGTGTTGTTATATCGAGTAAGATGTAAATGTTTGAATATTTCCTCCGAGGTCTTTGACTATTCAGTGGATAGGTACAACTTGCAGTAGATTCAAGAGAACTATTAACAAAACTTGCACCTGTAGTATAGGATCTGTTTGGTTGTCGTAATTGGTCGTAATTCATAAGTTGTAATTGGTAAAGTCTTTTACAGTTGTAAATTAGTTACATGCATGTAATTTTTACGGTGTTTGGTTGGTAATATAAAGTTATAAGTGCGAAAGTGTATTGTATTTTACGATGTTTGGTCATCGTAATGTGTAAGTCGTAAGTGAAAAAGTTGACCACAAAATTAACTATTTTGTGATTTAAAAAATTTTAATATTACAAATAAATATTAAAAATACTAAATATTAGAAAAATTAATATTAACATAAAAAAATACAAATTTGCATGACCACAAAATTAACTGTAACTGGGCTGTAAGTGAGTGGTAATTGGGTTGCAAGTGAGTGGTAGTTGGGTTGCGTGAGTCTTTTATGAAGTACGGTCCAAACAAATGCCGTAGTTGTAACTGGGTTATAAGTCATTTACGAATTACGAACTTTTACACTTTTACGGCGAAACAAACAGCTCCATAGTAATCAGGGTGCACCTTTCAGTTTTACTGGCTCTTTTGATTATAGCAGGTTCATGCAAGAGTAGATAGTTTTATGAGTCCATTCTTCAAGTTCCTTTTACTTTCTTGTTTGGAAGCTCTCCTGAAATTTGTTTCTTAATATTCTGTGTTTTCTTTTTTGCTTCTTTTGAAGGTGGTCAGCAGCAAAGCACCTACGGTGAAGAGAATTACAGGAATTGACATCCTCAACAACGATGCTGTGAATGCAGTGTCAATATTGCTAACCACGCTGCTTACTGGCGTGGCATGCTTATACATCTTCTAAGTGCTTCGGAGATTGAACATGCGATTCTTTTAACTGCAAAAATTAGCGGTGGTTATAAAATACATGGTTGTTGTATCATAAGATGTAACATGCATCACAAATTGGGGAAGAGTTTTCCCAGTTGCTCGACTAGAGTGAATGGTGATTCGCCAGCAAAGATCCAAATGCTGTGCCCAGAAGCTGATACCGGCGTTCCAGGTAACTGAAAGTGGTAGCTTACTTTGATGCTGGTGCTGCATCACAGGTGACGGTGTTTGGTGCATGAGCTGCTGCTATATGCACAATTCTGTATTTTTTGGAAACCGAAGTAGACTGTTTTGAAGCAGCAACGGCCAACAGAGAGGATTGAGAGGGTTCGGGGGACTCACATTCAGCGGGCTGATGTCTGGGGATGGCAAGAACTCCGGCGACCAAGGCTCAAGACACAGCGTTGCATCATCAACCACCCACGGCCCCTCGTTGAGGACATCATCCCAATCAGATTCACATGTAAAACAAAATTTTTGGGAGCCATTAGCTGACAGGCCATTTGCAGAGTTAGTTGGAGCTTCCCTGATTTCTCTTGCTCTCATCCAGTTGCTGCTGTCTCGTGCCTCCAGGAATGAAATGAAAATTTTTTTTAAAAAAAATGTTTATGATTGGTATTTCACTATGACTTGTTAATGTCTGCATTCAAGATCCAATAACCTTTTGATGATTCTTATTTCGTTTTGAGTTGATTAGAATCAAAGTTTAATGTGACTAGAGATTTCAGAGACAGTTGCTAATGAATACTGTAACGCAACAGAAAAAATTTCAATCAGACCCATCATCCACATCATGACAACAACATTCAGGAAGCTACTACAGCACAACAAATGGACCCCCAAGGGGTGAGATTATTCTGAGCAGGGAGAACAGCAACCAAGGTCTCTGATTCCATGAGTGGCAATTTTGCATCAAATTGTTTGCTTAATTAGCAGCAGCAGCAGCACGTACCATCCAAACAGCAGTCACAAGCCTCGTAGCAGCAGCAGCAGCAAAACAGGGTGAAGAAGCTGCAAATATGATCACAGATAGAACACCCACCTGTTAGTTCATTCATCAAATCAAATAATCTTTTGCTATGAAGATTCTCTGATATATGTGCTACAAAATATGTGTCATGCCCCCCAAAATGACAAAATTATAGACTCCATACTAAAAAAATCAACAGTATCAAGAATTGGTGAGAGAGAGAGAGAGAGAGAGAGAGAGAGAGAGACCAGGCATAGAGACACCCTCTATCTTGCTTCTTTTTCTGGACATGGTCGTAGTGGGACATATCTTGGGCTTTTGGGGCCGCATACATCTTCTTCAATCCTTAATTCCTCTTCTTCTTCCCTCTTTCTTCACAATCTTTGTATACCTCAGTCTCACTCTCTGATTGATATGTGATACCTTTATTTGTATTTATATGCAAAAATAAGCAAATAAAGGAGAGAGTCTTTAATGTGAGGAAGTTGGAAGAGAGCCGCTGACAGGTACGTGCTTTTAATAATTCTCTCGTCATGTCTCTCGTTTTAGGGGATGAAAATGGAAGAGAGGAGGAAGATATAATTAACAAACAGTTGCACCTGTCCCTTTTACTTTTGAACAATATATTGATACAGTTATCGTTATCAGCAGGACCAGAAAACATCTCTAACTAATAGGCTGTCTGAATTAGATTTTCACCTGTTTAAAGTGTTTACTTTAGTTTCTATGCTCAGTGACATTTTAGTTTCTGTTGAAATTAAAATTTCCTTCTAGTTTCAACAGCAATGTTGTTTACAATGTTCATTTGTTTCTTTCCAGCAAAAGGAAATGGAAAACGGAGACATAAATGTGTGACCTTTCATCTTACATGCAGCAGATCAATAATTCCATCAACACAAATTTCAGAAGAGAAATTGTAAAAAACAAGGGAAACAGGAACCAAGAGGGAGTTCCTGGGCACTGCAAATATATTATATGCTCTCTCTCTAGGCAATTTTGACCTCAGTACACATTCACTACTCTCCTACAAGATGATGCCTTCTGCTCTTCTGGCAGCACCAATTCCACTTAGTTACAGCATGATCATAACAACAACAATAGTAATGATAATACCATAATACAAAAGAAACTGCAAAAAAAAAAAGAAAGAAAAGAAACGAAAAACAGAAGAAGAAAAAGAAATAACAAAGATCCGTCCCAGACCACCTCCCTACTGATAGCCAGCTAACTCTTCAAGTAAGAGAGGCAGCCACAGGCGAAACTGGAACGGGCCTCACCAGGACGGCAGTGTTCCCCGTCACCGGCTTGAAGGAGGCAGCTGCCTCCAGTCGCTCCCACGTCATCCTCCGCTTCTCCTCCACCAACTTTCTACTCTCTTCCTCCTCTTCAAACTTCCTCTGGCATACGGAGAAGAGCTCATCGTCCATCTCAGACAGCATCTTCCGCGCGTTCAGTGTGAGGTTCAGGACAGCTTGGTTCCAGTGACTTTTAGCGTTCCTCTCTATGGCCGAAACAATGAGAGGCATGATCACTTGCCGGTTCTGTGCAACCATACCGATTATGTGATCGTTGTTCCAAAAGAAAAGAGCCCGCTCCGCGACCTGAAAAGGTTAAAGATATGCCTTTTTTATGAGAAAAAGCAAGCATAGAGGAATGACAAAAAATCAAAATTAATTTCTATTTCGCAATGAATTCCTTTTTAGTTAAACTCCCTAGTTCAATTTTATTTTTATTTTTTTTTTCCTTTTGATGCAAAACGTTGAGAGAATCCTTCTCAAACTGACACAGATACTTTTCATATGATGGGACCGAGATAAACATAAGAAATTAATGAACGTATATTCCAATAATGGCAAGTGCATTGTGGCATAGCTATCTGACAGAGACGGAGAGCTGTATGCCTCAACATGGATAACAAAATATAATGTAAATCTGCGAGATAAACTGATTACAGAATAAAAACAGAGAGAAACTAGTAACTTGGATCACCTAATACAACTGTTTCTGACTGATACAAGAGATAAGGGCAGCAACAAAATAAAAATATCAATTCTGATCAAAATCTCCCAGAAACCTGGTCCTCGCAGCATTTGACAATCCACAGAAACCCCGATATGGCTAGCAAAACCAATGTTAGGATATCAAGAATAATATGAATCCAAGGTCTATCCCAGCCCCAAGAGTTATATGCCTTCCCCATTGTTAACAAGATAAGATGATAATCTTGGTAACAGATTAAGACCACCAATTGAATAGTCCAATTAGTGTTCCCTCCGCAATTCTTATCTCCAGTTCAAAAATGGGCCTTGCATATTTGGCAAATCATGGATCTCAACCTATTAGCACCGGCCACTCACAATACTTGAACCCCCTACTTATTTCATGACACAGGAGCATATGCACTCCCCATACTTGAATCGCCATGCATCTCCTTGCTCATTAACCCAGAGACTTCTTCATCAGCTCATTCAAGCAGGTCATGCTACATGTGTGTCCGCCTTCCAAATATGAATCTTTTGACTCTCAAAATTGCCTTGTGGGTATCCCGTGTTAGAATTCCAATACGGTAACTTTTTATTGCAAATAGAGTTCTTTAGTTCAAAAGTATGCATGTATTGTTGAATGTTGGTTAATTTCCTTTAAATCTAATCAACTACGGCAGTAACTGCAGTTACCTGTTCAAGAAGGTCAGAAATCCAAAAATAGAAAGGTGGTGCAAGAGATGCATGAATTCTAGGGAATGGATATATCACACACAATGAGTTCCTAGCAGGTTTCATCCACATCAGATAAAAGGCTAAAGAAAGTTTCTTTTCAACTGTTTATAGGGCCATAAACATTTCAGCAACAAGGTCTGATTTAGGAGAGATTAAGGATCTTTGAAAGGAAGAGAGGATATCCATTTTTTCAACTTGGCTAATTTCTCTTCTTTGGTAACCAGGTTATACGAATTAGCTCTAAATAATTCATCTTTTCTTCACCTTCAAAGTCCCTATTGTCAAGAAACAACTCTCCTAATAATGTGACGGTATAATTTTCTGATGCATGATTCACACACCCGCCAGTTTACATCAAACTTGGTTTGTCCTTTTAAGAATGAGCTTAAACTGTCTATTTGATTTTTTTTGCTTCTGCATAACTTTCTACTTTCTGCACAAATTACTTGCTTCCTGCCCCCAATAAAGGAACAAAATCCTAACAGATCATTGTTGCAAAGTATCACTCAATAATTTTTTGTGGCATCAGATATGCAAGAAATACATGAATCATAAACTGTCAATAAAAGTTAAGGATAAAATCATGTGTTCCTATGATAGTCTGTGAAAGTCCTCTAATGATTATTGTTATAACCCAGGTATTCTACACATTTTAGGAGTCCTAGCTATTCTCCTTCTGCAAGGATGTTCCGCTTGTTATCTTACTAGGAAAGCAAATTGATTAACACCATCATCATCATTACCATCATAGCACATCAAACTGGGTTAGGCTATCAAGTGCAACTCCATTTTCAGAAGGACCCAAGGATGGTTTCACAAAATTTATCACCATCTATTGGCCTAACAACACCAGTCAGCGGTGGCAGTCTGGCACTGAATCAGTGCCAAATCCCTATCCAAGGAGAGCATCAACGAGAGGGGCTTCCTGGAAAACTTAATAAACTAGTCAGGAGGTAGAAACAACAATGTCATTGGTTGTTGTCAAAAAGACAGTTTAAGCTCACAAAGCCAAGGAGAAACCTTGTGATATTATCCGCATTGAAAAAGACGCTAGAAGAAGGGATGAAGAGAATAAATTTTTCTACAGAGAATTTGCATCTCATATTGATTAATGGTGCAGAAAACTAAAACCAAAAACAATAAAAGAACCACATTGTAGCTCAACAGACATTCTCTTTAACACTATCAGCAGTGAATCAAAACTACCAATATCCACACACCAAACAAGAAAGAGCCTAATACACCTGCCAAGATGTATCAGGTATCCACCTGATATATCAGCTCAGATTTAAAAAGGGCAAAACAACAACAAAAATATGTGCTTTCAATATGTTTTCGCTTAAAGAAATATGTGGAGGTCAGAAACGTTCCCATGTATTATTTCATGTAAAGAAGCATCCGTATCAAAAATATATATATTCAGAATGATTTCACTGCAACTTAGGTTAAATATTCCAATAATATAAGTATCAAAGAAGTCAAATCTACTATGTCTTTACTCAAGAAAATTATCTGTCCTGTCGATTTAATATAGACACCATGATTTCTCTAATCATATGTACAGAATTCATTATGTTGTGGACCAACAGAGCAAAAAACTAATTGCACTAGTATCAGTTTTTGTCTACTTTTTATAAGAAAGCAGTGCAGAAGATAATATCTACTACCAGGGGAAAGAAAGAAATCATTACCTGAAAATGGGAGCTGTTGAGGCAATATGCAATCCGCCGAAATAATGGGACCATACACTTCTGGAACTCAACCACATTGGTCGTTTCCAAGACCTCTTCCAATTCACTTAAAAACATCACCTCCTTCTGACTATTTGTCACTGGCCAATACTTCAATAAACCCCTAATAACTGTACTAGACAACTTTGGCTCCTTGTCTATAAATTGGGTCACACAGTAGGTCAACTGCTGAAGATAATTCCCTACAGACTTTGGTTTGTGCAGAGGAATCAAAGCCCTCCAGAAGAAAATCTTGTGCTCCTCCTTCAATGGCAAAGCAAACCCACTAATCACACTTCCAAAAACCTCCAACAACTCGGCAATCCCATTATGCCTCTCAGTTTCAAACACAAACCGATAGAAAATATTGCTAACTGACTTCCGGATGAAAGGTCGGTGAACCATAAACTTCCCATAGATCTTATGCAGTATAGTCTTCAAGCAATCCCTCTCTCTTGGATCGTCTGAATCAAACAACTCAAGCAATCTCAAAATGAAGGAATGGTCGAAATACTTCTTCGCAACCTTTGCATCTAGAGAGTTGGAACCAACAAATTTGAGCAACAAATCATACACCAACTGCAGATGCGACCATGCTGGATCAAACATGGGCTCTTCATCTTCTGTCTCGCCCCTCCAGATGAATTTGATCGGTAGTTCGGAGGGAAAACCCGAAACAAGTTGGCTGCAAACATCTTGCAACAGGCCGAAATCATCTGCTCAGTGAATTTAGGAGGACCCGTGTTGGCATATTCAATAAGATCAATTAGGACCTGCCTCTTGATGTCCTTCTCAGCTAAATTCTTATTCATGTCTGAGAAATCAAAGATGACACAGCAAAGGTTCGCCTTACTGATAAAAAGGTTGGGTTCTTCTTGGCTGGTGACATCTTTGAAGCACAGTAGAGGTTCAATTCCGTCTATTAAGCTCGAAGGGAATACAGCAGAAGATGTTCTCTTTGGATTGGCCGTGCGACAAGCAGCAGCATTGCTTGTGTTGCTGGTGGTTCGCTGGATTGAGTTCCCATTAGAGGTGGCATTGTTTTTGCGATGGTGATAGTTTGAGGAATCTGAATGGGAATCAGATTTTGAAGATTTTTTGGGCAATTTGCCAAAGAATTGCTTCCACATGGTGATAAAATTTTGAGGATAAGAAAGTGTTTAAAAAAAAAAAAAAAACTAGATCAACATCGAAGTGCTGAATCTGTTCGAATCCAAGTGAAAGGAACACTATATTAAGATCATCATGTTGGGAGTGAGCAGATTCAAGTGAAAGAACAGAGCAACAGCACAAATCAGAAACTTTATCGAAGGAAAAAAAAAAACCTAAACTTACTTCAAATGGTACGATTCAGAACCCTAGAGAAAACAAGGGGAAATGCAGTTTTTTCTTTGACCTTTTAACTGCAATCAACCGCATAAACCCCAAGAAAATCACTGCCGAGTTACTAAAAAAGGGAAGAAACCACAGATTTCAGCAATGCCGGTACAATTAGAACAGAACAAAACCCTAATCCCTAGATCACTAAGGAAGAAACCGTAACAAGCCCTAGAAATTACCGAAGGGAGCCGAACCTTCGAAGATCTGGACAATTTGGGACGAAATCTCGAGATTTGGCGACAAAACCCCGACCAAAACGAACGATTCAGACGGTGAACAGTGCAGGCGATCTCGCGCAATGCCTTTGAGATCGGATTAGATCTCGAGACCTCTTACCGAAGAGAGAGAGAGAGCGAGTAGACAGAGAGAGAGAGAGTTAACGAAGAAGAGAAAAAATTTAGAGAAACGGGATCTTCATCAATCTCTTATGGTATTATTATTTACATTTCTTCCCCTGACATTTAAAAAATTACATAAAATCATCGGCAGAGACTGTTCTAACCTGCGCCGGCGTCGGCCTGCGAGTACCTGGACCGTTGTTTCGTATTGAGATAGAGATCTCCGGTGAGTCTATCGTCCACGTGGCCGTTCGGGATCCAGCGCACCGTCTAGGAATAACCGCGGGTGCACTGTAGCTTATCCGAGACTGAAAGAAATGACAAGGATGGGTTATTACTTTTGGATTTTTAATTGGCGGTGATGGGAAGGGTTAAAGTGTTCTTTAGGGAGAAGATAGTGGGATATAATAATGGAGTGGACCGACACGAGGACCCCAAGATTTGATAATTACTGTTATTTTATTGAAAGCGAGATTTGATGTGAGGTGACGTGGCCTCAGAAATATAAGGGGCAGGGCTTGTTTGTTCCTCAGATTTGCACTCAAAAGTGAGAATGATTCGGATCTCAAAAATGTATTTGATTGTCAAAATATGGCAACTCAAAAAGCAACCTGGGTCTTTACATTTTTGTTTGGCACATATACAGATTTTTATTTAATTTGAATAAAAATTGACTAGATTTTTAGCATTAGGACCCTTTAAAATAATTTTTCGTGTAAAACTTCAATCGTGGAGCTTATCATAATTTTTTCAATCGCGGAGCTTACCATAATTTTCTCCTAGGATGGCAATTTGAGCCGACCGGAACCAAATGGGGCGGGTTTTTTTTTATCGTTGGCCAGGTTCGGGTCGGGTAACGGGGAAAACCCGAAAGAATAAAGGCCGAGGCTGGGCGAGTACAGTATAGCATTGCCCCGCCCCGTTACCCGCCCTCACCCGCCCCGCTATTTTTTCATATAAAGAGTATAATAATATTATATATATACATCTACTTAAATAACCCAGCTTTTAACACTAATTACAAATATATCATTCTCCATAAATATCTAAATCAAATGGTCAAAAATCCAAATACAATCTGCCCTAAAAATTTGAGCCCAGTACACGATTTCGGATCGGGTCGGATATTTTTATTACCCGTCGAGGCAAGATGGGAGGTGATTGTGAAATACCCAACAGGGTTTGGGGCGAGGACGGCGCGAGTTTTGAGATGTCGGGTATGGGGACAGGGCATTCAATACGCGGCCCCGACCCGCCCGTTGCCATCCCCATTTTCTCCATACCCCAAAACACGCCCTAGAGGGAGATCAGGTCAATTTAATTCCTATATCTGCTCCTCTTTTGTGATACTTAATAAAAGAAGCTGCATTTATTTTGTTTCTTATTCTTTATTATTTATAAAATAGTATTTCTTAGAGCATCACTCGCAATTACTTTCTTTTTCAATTAGTAGTAGTAGGCTGATATGCCAATAGGACAAAAAAAAATTATTGTATCTTGAATAATGTTACAATATAATTTTTTAGTTAGCGAGATTTATACCCTAAATCTCTTAGGTGCTTGTTCAACATAAATTCAAACTTAGCTCAAAATGTGACACGAATGCCAGTGAGCTTAGCTCAAGTGAGACAGTTTAAGATATCATGTAATGTATTTGGGATTGCTATTTGATTGTTGTTTTTTTTTTTTTTTGTTAATTGCTAAAATTATCAATACAACAAAACCTCGGCGTGTAACAAAATACTCTATTTTCTCGATAATATTGTTTCGTTTCAAAATCATAGCGGTACTAATATAAATTCTGTGATTCTCCTTTAAGTATATGTTCTGATACCAATTGTTGTGATTTCAAGAGAGGAGACCCGGGCACCATCCCAAAACACTAGCCTTCTAGGTTAAATAGCTCAAATCCTTATATACCAAGACCATTCCCTGTCTAGCCAATGTGGGACTATTTGTTTGCACAAATCTTAACAAAACTTCAGCATTATGGTAAAGAAACGGTAACATTATTGTTTTTGAGCAGTGAGTGGCATGCTTCCATTGATGCCGAATCTATGAAACGATCTTCAGCTAAAAGTTTGTGTTTTCTCACTGTAACAATGAATCTACGAGTGATTGATCAAATAAAGTTTTTGCTACAGACTTGTTGAATTTGACAGTTGTTAGACATTATCGTACCTCGGATGTAACATGCAGCAGCATACCTTCATTTGCACACTGCATGTATATTCTCTAGGACATCCATATTGGGTCTGTTTGGATTTAAGGAATTGGTGTGAAGTGAGGAAGTAGGAAGTAAGATTTATTTCCTTTAGGAAAAAGGGAAATGAGTAGTAAGTTTTCTGGTGTTTGGATGGTTGTTGGGAAGTGTGGTTTGGAAAATGTTTTGTCGTTTCCGGTGTTTGGATGGTAATGAAAAGTGGAAATGGAAAAGTTGACCACAAAGTTGACCGCAAAATAATATTAAAATAAAAATTAATTAAGAAAAATACAAAATAGATTGTAATTAGAATGCAAGTGAGATTTACATGACCAAAAAATTAACTGTTTTATGCTATAACTTATTATAAATGAGATTTACATGACCACAAATTAACTGTAGCACTCTGGAAGTGAGAAAATGGTTGTGTAAAAGAGAGATGAAAAAGGGAAAAGGGGGTTTTCTTATTTTCCTTTTCCGGTGTTTGGATAGATAGGAAAATGAGCAATTATACTTCCCCACTTCCTCACTTCACTCGGATTCCTTACATCCAAACACGCCCGACAATAAGAGTACTCAAAAAACAGATGAGCTCCAGATTCTGGCATAAATGTTAACCTAGTTCTTTGCAACTTCCAGTTCTGCTCTCATCTGAAACTAGTTCTCACCGGAAATATATGCCGTCGACGAAGGAAACAACCAATTAAAAGCAGAATTACTACAATCAGTGAAGTCATGCATCACAGCTGAGAGTTCCAAAACTCACCCACTATCAAAAAAATTCTGAAAAAAATATCACAGATACAGATCCTGCCATTTCACAACAGTCTACAACCTATGCCGGCTTCTGCTAAGTTTTCGTACAAGCTTTAATCAGACAAAAGAGTCTAATTCTAACTAATACAAGATAAAAATGCACACCACGCAAAAAGTCTTGCACTTATTGATCACAGAACAAACTGTAAAGTATATAGATATATCTGTAAATAATAATAATATATATTCTTCTTCAAGCCACATTTCAATTACCGCAACTACAACACAGCCCCTTATTTTCTACTCTCTGAAAGACACCAGTCAAAACTCCAAAGAAAACCCAAAGGACGAGAAAACAATCCCTGTACATGGTCTCTCTCATCACCTGAAGATGCTCCAGTTCACGAACTCTTCACCTTGTGGTGGTGTTGGTGCTTCCTTGAGATGCTCTCGGAGCTGCATCCACAACATTAAAGATTGTTAATTCCCCATTAGGACTAGGATCATAGTAAGGTTCAAATCCTAGCGAAGATACTGTTCTCACTGCAAAAGTTTTGATTCTTAAGAAATAACTAGCATTTAGACAATGGATCTTTAAATGCCTGATACAGGCCATTCTTTATGATCCATGTTTCAGTCCAAAAAGTCACAAGATTTAGGTGGGACTTGAACATCATGCATCAGGTGTCTCAATCATAATAGTCCCACATCTTAAATTGCACAACCACTAAATTTCTTTGTGTTTAATTTGAACATATAAACTGATGGTAGTATAGAGATGGACTTCAGTTTACCTAGATTGACAGCCTCTGAGCTTTTCATCAATCGAAGACGCTTGCATGATGCAACAAACATTCTGCAAATACAGATAAGATCTTGGTCAGGAACTATTCATTCTGCTTGAACAATTGACATGGTCTTCTATTTAAAACAATAATAAAAGCAACATTGGTGAAGAACACTCTGGTTTGAAAAACGAGAAGTATACAAGCGACAGAACTTTTAAACTCCTGATTAGAAATGATTTAATTCTGCAATACCAAATTAAGGAAATTTCTACAAAGGAATGTGCATACAAGCTGCGATCTTCCTGGTTAAAATGATCCCGGCGCAATATATTCCCTTGATGAACATATGTAACTGAGCAGATTGCCAATATGATCACAATTATTTAACAACTTAATTACATATATATTAACTGGAACTATAAAGATCAAGAGTTTACCCATAGACAAGAATAGCTCATCTGACTTGTGCCTCTTTCTTTGATTAGACTCGTTAAATTATATTGCACATCTCAAACTATTTCACCATGTCCAATTTTCTTTCACAAGGTTGTGTTCACTTTGTATTGTTCATCCCTAAAAAGTTTACCAGACAACCAACTCAAGTCTCCAAAGCTCATCATTTACACAAAATTACATTTTGATCTTAGACCCCCGGCATTACCATAAGTTGTAAAAAGGGACCCTCCAGCTTATTCAGTGTCATCCTATTCAAAGAGTCATTATTGAAAGATTCCTCAGTCCACTTGGTTGTCAGTAATTCCCACAACATCAAGCCGAAAAAATTCTCTACTTTAGTCATTAATTTGATGACTTAAAGGCCGAATTATTTTAGAGCTCTGTCCATTGATACCAGACCCCCTACTCTTGTCTATCCATGTGTGGCACGACTACACAGCAGAAATAAAGTTTGCAGCTAATTTGGGACCTTCTCGATTTTCTGACTTAATGGCCGATTTAAAAGTATGTTTTCCAGTTGTAAGTATAACAAGAGTCACATAGCAGTAGTTGATACGGTGTTCCTCACACAAGGTCCAGATTCTCAATTTTTAGTTCTGCTACATGGTAGCCCATTTTGATGGGGAAAAGCGCATATGCTGCAGGACTGCTAATATTCAATTTTCAAAAAATATGACCATTTTAACTTTTAGACAATGAGCATAATGTCCACTGATGGTGCCAAAAAAAAATTCTGTAACCATCACCAACACTGATATCATTTAGCATTTCAGCCCAACTAAAACCATTAAAGACAGTTTATATCTGAAATCAGGATTTATACCTGGGTTGCTAGTTAGGTTTTGAATTGCTGATTCCAGATTAGCAAGGATATGGACAAAAAGGGTCAATCAAGGAGCTCAAGTTCATCCAAGTCATTCTATAACAGAGTGCTCCTTCCCCTAATGATCCCAGGCATTGATCACTCAAGGAGTTCATAGAAAAACTAAAGCAAGGAATTGGAGTTATTGGTTTTGCGCAATTCACTTTTGCCTTCCCTGTTCCACAGACTGAAAGATTAAAGATCATTGACCTATATTAAACCTGCTCACTCCTCCAATTTCATCAGGTGCTAAGCGCAGAAAACTGAGATGAGTATTACACAACAGCAAGGGCCACTGGTCAAAACCAATTAATCATTCCTCTTCCCTCCTTGTTCAAGAACGAGAACAGGCAGAAGGCATAGCAAATCCTACACACACAGTATTTCGCTATGCTGTTCACTAAGATCCAGGAATTTTCTTCTCTCCATAACTGGTGCAATCAGAAGAACCTCTACAGCCATTAGGTGATTCAAGCTTATCTAATGTAATTTGTGAAACCTCTATAACATGACTCAATTTGAATCCGCATTCAATAATTGAAAGTTAAGACATATTTTGGCGCCTAGATCCAAGGCCCCCTTGGCCAAGACTGTGGAAAAGAAGAACACCCACCTCCTGTTCCAGAAAGGATTCATTTGTTATCAAAAATTTCCTAGAACTTGCATCCCATCATCTCTACAGTCTGAGCCAATGGAAAGGACACCACCAAGAGCCACCTATCACACACTTTCACTTCCATAATTTAAATTACGGTATAAATTCCGAAGCCCTAGAGGGAAGATGGTTGGAAGTGAAATGAGAGCCTTGCTTGAATAAGTATTGTCGACAGCAATCTTTGCTTGGAATGAAAGATGAGGAGGTAGCGTTGCCTAGGGCAATCTTTTAGCAGAATTGAATCCCATTAATAACCCAATCAACAGATTTGCAATGTGGAAACAGATGGTATGCACCTATATCTGAATCTCATCTTTGTCCAGAAATAAGTTCTTGTTTAAACGTCTCTTCTTTTTATATATTTCTTTCCTTCTTTCATTTGGCTCTTTGGCCTGTGTTATGATTTAGAAGTGAATGCAATACTTTATAGCATATCTTTATCATCTTCTGCTGCTTTTGCAACCCTTTCTTAAGTAGGAACTTGCTCTGACTTCATTAACTTTAAAACTACATGACCAATAAAGCAGGTTTCACAACCAGCAACAGCAAACCAAGTGTTTGTCAAGTAAACTTATCTCACCAGTAAAGTATTTGTCACTGAGTACACAGATTGATGTGGGATTGACAGTTTATCATAAAAATTTGACTGACATCTCCATGAAGCCTTCACACAAGAACTAAGATGTGTTTTCCTTATCAATAGCTATTTTGATGGGAGCTTATAAGATGAAAAATATTCACTAGTTTGATCAAATATCATGCTATATGCTTCTCATTTCCTTGGACAATCACTGTTGCAGAACTTATAATATAGCACAAGCGATCAGAGCATAATTCAGTTTAAGTTCTATTGATTTAATCAGAATTACTGGTTTTATAAAACCCAAGTAGAAGTATATTTCGCCAGCTAAATATTTAATCGACCATTATGCTTAGCACTTAGAAGACCATGGGATCTAAAATTCAATTTAATAGCATAGAGAAACAAAGATCGCAATAGCCATGCGATCTTCCAATAACATAAGTCCAATAACATAGTCCTCTTAACACGCATTACACAATTATGACACCATTTACTTACAGTAGATCAGAATCATTAGATCTAACAAAAGCTATTTAGGTTGAAATTATGTGACTATTTAATAACAGCATAGATTTGGACCAGGGTTCGAAGAATCGGCCGTTCCGATTCCGTCCGCGAGTTGAAAGGGTTCGCTATTTCCAGACAACTCGAGCGAAATTCTGAGTTGACTCGGCCAGGCCAGGCCGAGTCAACATGGACTCAGCTTGACTCGGCCGATATGGCCGATTCAGCTCTGATTTTTTTGTCGAGTCAATTCTAAAAATCACCCAAGTAAAAAAAAAGCAGCAGTATCAGCTGACTTACCTCGTCGTCGCTGGTCGCCTGCCTCCAGGCTATCGTCGTTCGCCCGCCTCCAAGCCGCTGTGTCGCCTCCAGAGCGAGGGGAGAGAGAGATCGGAGGGGGAGGGGGGAGAGAGAGATCGGAGAGGGAGGGAGAGAGATCAGCAGAAACGAGGGGGGAGAGATCGGAGAGGGAGAGGGGAGAGAGATCAGTGGGGGAGAGAGAGATCAGCGGGGGTGGGGGAGAAGTTGCCGGGACAGAAGGGGGAGGTCGAAGGGGCGGGAGGAGAGAGAGATCGGCGGAAAGAGGAGGGAGAGAGATCGGAGGGGAATAGGGGAGAGAGATCGGAGGGGAAGAGGGGGAGAGTGATCTGACCCGATCTCTCTCCCTCTGTTATATACACACAGACACACTTGTGTCCTTCCAAAAAGATTTGAGCTCGGATCCTTCCCACTCAAATTCAACTCTCCGACAATCGAATACAAGATTCACTTCGTTGAAGTTGATCTATATTGTTTCAAGTATCTATAAACCAAAAATCAAGTGTTTTGAATATTTTTTGCCCATCTATCAAGCAGCGCAAAATGGACGGTCAAAAATAGTGAGTTGGTTACATCTATGTCTTTAGACATACAAATTCTCGATCTGGACATTTCATTATGATCTAAACATTTAAAAATCCCTACAAATCAATTTTTGTTAAGTTTCAAATATTTTACACTATTAAATTAACCAACTCACTATTTAGGCCGTCCGGTTTTTCCTACTTGATGCATGGGCAAAAAAAATTCAAAACACTTGATTTTTTATTTATAAGTACTTGAAATACGGAGTGGATTTTGTATTCGAATACCGGAGGGTTGAATTTGAGTGGGAAGGATTCGGACTCAAATCCCTTTGGAAGGACACAAGTCTATATGTGTGTGTGTACACACACTTTTTTAATTTTTTTTTTTAGTGTTATCATATTTACCCTCAAACTCCTATTTTTAAAATTTATCCCCTGAATCATCATATTTACCAAATTACCTCTCAAAATAAACTTATTTTGGACATGTGATACATAAAAATTAATCTTTACATTTTTTGTAAGATTTATCGTGATTTTTTCAGAATTTTTTTAACTTTATTTGTAGCGTTTTACGCGTATCGCCCGAGTCTGTTCCGCGACGCCGAGTCGTCTCTGGAACGGTGCCCACCAAGTCGGCAATCGAGACCGCGACTTTGAATCATGATTTGAACTCCTAGTATGATTACTTTTGAAAATTCAATTATCTTGTATCCTCTTTCATGGTTTGTGTAACCACACTCCAGTAAGAAATAGAATAAAATAAAATAAAAAATCTAAACTACATGGGAATATCTAAGTAGACCTAACAGATCTAACGATGCTCACACAAGTTGCAAGAATTTTTCCATTTGAAACATTTAAATGCATTCAAAATTTAGTAGGCATGAGAAACAGTATGAAGGCATATAGCAGCAAAAAGAAAACTACGTTTGAAAACTAGATATAACAAGCAAATTATTTTCCTTGATTAATTAAAATGCCAACTTACTTCCAAGGGACATCCCCCACTAACATCCAGTCACCATCCTTGTCCTCGTAAGTCGGCACATACTCAGTTCCATTCACAGGATCCACCAGCCTCCTCTCATTCGAAACATTACCTTCTCAAAGCCACAAACAATTTAGTAAACAAATCTTTACAACTAAGAATTAAAATACATATCAAGAGGCTTGGCTAACATACGAATTTTGAAGCAAGAGAACATCTCTTCAAGGGCAGACAGCAGCTGCTCATAACCGCCATAAGTCTCAAGATCAACTTTCCGAAGGTATGGCGCTCCATCAACTGCCACCTTCACGTAGGTGCAGCTCTTCAGTGGGTTTTTACGCACCGATCTCACGGGTGGCCATCCCACTACTTGTGCCCTGAATCATTAACATACACATTTAGAAATTAATATTTTTTTTAAAAAACAAAATCATAACCTGAAATTAAAACCTAGGAATTTCCACAAGCCATCCACAACCCTTAACCATGGCTAGGCCTATCAGCAGCATTAACACAATCTACTTTGATGAAAATTTGACAAAAAACTGCTCCTTTTAACCCAATTAAAAGGCCGATGAACGACATGGGTAACAACTGTCTTTCATTGATTGGATTACATATTTAATCAGGGATAATCTGACATAAGATAGATAATTTAACAAATGGTATTTGCTATAAAAACATGAAAAATTAAAAAGAATGTAATGATAAACTCAAGGGATATTTTTCTTTTAATCTCCAATCAATTAAATGAGTTTAAAGTTTCTTAACAACCTTAAACTTTTTTATAATGTCAATAATACCCTTATATAGAAAAGCAATTGGGATTGAGAGGTATTGTCAACAAGAATCTTTCCAACTTTGCTTATAAGGGTAAATCCGGAAACTAAACTGTTGTTGCCGATGAATATATTCTTATTTCAGTTTCCTAAAATAAAAACGAGAAATTTATTATACCAAATATTTGAGTTTATTTCAATCACCAAGATGCCCTCGAGAGGTCCTCGTCTCAGTAGTTTTATTAATTTCATTATGTGGGATTTTCAGCTTTATTAGGGGTATTCCCGGAAAAAAAAATAGATTTTAAACTGTAATTACTGGAAATAAAAATAAAAAGGCTTCATTAAATACATACCATTCAAGACTGCAGAGATCTTATCCATTTTAGTTTTGTTCCCTTAAAATTTGCCAATGGTTTATTACAAGTCCATAACATCTTAAAGACCGAAATACCCTCATTACTCAGAAAAAGCGCAGAATTTTGCTGTGTTGCTAATTTTAATAGAGTCAAATTCTACTCTAATTAACGAAAACTAGGGGGGAAAATAAAGGGTAAAAGCGTCAATTCGAGAGCAGCAGCACGCTACTTACTTGGCAGCGGGCTTGCTGGTGTTGGGGGCGCGGCCCTCCGACGAGTCCGCCGTCAGATCCCCGCCGCGCGGCCGAGCGCGGGGCCCGCCGAGGGTGAGATCGACGGTCTCAGAGAAGCCACGCTTCCTCTCGGGCTCGGATCTGGGCCCCGGGCGGCCCAGGCCCAAGGTGAGCTCCGTCTCCTCGTAGTCGAGGCCCGACACCGCCTCCGACTCCGTCGAGCTCTTCCCCGTTTCAGTCGACATCGCAGAGAGAAAGAAATACGATTTTAATTCTCAGAGTTAGGGTTCAAGAAATTGGATGGAGATGGGGGATTGCTTTATAGAATGGATGCGACTGGGGAAAGGCGGCACGTGGCGTGGGATCGGACGGCGGAGATTCGATGGGTGGTGACGGCAGCGTGTGCCCGTGGGAAATTGGGGTGCGGGGCCCACCCTGTCGGGTCGCGCTGTCCCCCCCCCCCCCCCCGCGCGCTCCAGCTTCCCGCTCTATCGGCTGCTGCGGCTCTGGCTCGGCTGGCTCCCTCTCACTTGCCACGTGAGCCTTGTTTACGATATAATTTTTTTTCTTTATTTCTCTCTTCTTGTTTAATCAAGAAATCGTATTGTATTTTAAACAGATATTCATTTGTTCAATTTTTTCATTTACATAAAGTATCGATTGAAAATAAAAGAGAATAACATTATATGTCAACAGCTCTAATTTAGTCTATCTAAATTGTACATAATTCTCCTCATCTGAACATCAATAAACTTAGGGGTCGTTTGTTTCGCGTAAAACTCCGTAATTCGTAAATGACTTACTACCCAGTTACAATTACGGCGTTTGTTTGGACCGTAATTCGTAAAAGACTTACGTAACTCAACTAACACTCACTTGCAACCCAGTTGCCACTCACTTACAGCCCAGTTACAATTAATTTTGTGGTCATACAAATTTGTATTATTTTTTATATTAATATTAAAAAATTTTAATATTTAACTTTTTTAATATTTATTTACAGTATTAAAACTTTTAAAATCACCAAATAGTTAATTTTGTGGTCAACTTTTTCACTTACGACTTATATACATTACGACAACCAAACACCGTAAAGTACAATACACTTTCCCACTTTACAATTTTATATTATCAACCAAATACCATAAAATTTACATATATGTAACTCATTTACAATTATAAAAGACTTTATCAATTACAACTAAAAATTAGGGTCAGTTATGATAACCAAACAGACCCTTGTCGGACAACATAATATAAGGGTCTGTTTGGATTTAAGGAATTGGTGTGAAGTGAGGAAGTAGGAAGTAAGATTTATTTCCTTAGGAAAAGGGAAATGAGTAGTAAGTTTTCTGGTGTTTGGATGGTTGTTGGGAAGTGTGGTTTGGAAAATGTTTTGTCGTTTCCGGTGTTTGGATGGTAATGAAAAGTGGAAATGGAAAAGTTGACCACAAAGTTGACCGCAAAATAATATTAAAATAAAAATTAATTAAGAAAAATAAAAAATAGATTGTAATTAGAATGCAAGTGAGATTTACATGACCAAAAAATTAACTGTTTTATGCTATAACTTATTATAAATGAGATTTACATGACCACAAAATTAACTGTAGCACTCTGGAAGTGAGAAAATAGTTGTGTAAAAGAGAGATGAAAAAGGGAAAAGGGGGTTTTCTTATTTTCCTTTTCCGGTGTTTGGATAGATAGGGAATGAGCAATTATACTTCCCCACTTCCTCACTTCACTCGGATTCCTTGAATCCAAACAGCCCCTAAGTAGAAAAAAAATATAGTAAATTTCAGAAGACTTTTCAAGCAACTGTGTAACATACATTACACTACTTGTTCTTCTCGTAAATAAGTTATGAATCCTAGATCAAATATATCTTGCTATCGTATCAAAATTTGCCAGCGTCTCGGTAACTGCGTTCTAGGTGAGTCATACACGCAACGCCCATGCTCTTGGCCGGAGCCAAGAGAGCCAGTAAAGGCGGAAAAGTGAAGTTGGTGGGACCCAGCGGGTGCCTGTGCGTCACGGTCAGCTGTGTGTGTCTGCCTTCGGGGCGGTGGTGAGAGAGAGAGAGAGAGAGAGAGAGAGAGCTGTCAACTTTTTAGAGAGTGGTTGGTCCCAAGGGGACATGCATGTGACCCATGCTTCCACTGTCGGCGCCCTGTCTTCCCGTAACCGCCACGTGCGGTCTCCCCCGGCTCTCCGGCACGCGGTTGTCGTGCGCCAGCCGGTGGACGCTGACCGGCACTTTCCCCTGAGGCCAAGCGGGAGCCCCCTCAAATTACCATTTTACCCTTCCTCCCCCAACGCCATTTCTGCTTTCCAGATGCATTGTATAATTATATAATATGATTTGTACCTAAATTGTCTGGTCCCCTCTCTCAGTTGGCACAACATAGCTGAATTTCAGTCACAATTTTGAGCGTTGTTATCATGATCGTAGTATTTTTCTGAGGACTGCTACCATAGTAGCAGTGTTTTCTGAGAACAGCGATCATGGTCGTAGTCTTTTTCTGAGCAATATTACCATGATCTCAGTCCTCATTCTACTGAAAATATATGATTTTTTAGGATTGCGATCATGTCGTAGTGGACTGTGACCATGTCATAGTCAGCTGCCATCATATTGAAGCAACAGCTGATCTCTCTCTCTCTCTGTGTGTGTGGTGGGTGGGTTGGGGGGATACACACACGGTGACGCATTTGGGGTGTATTCGTATAATCAACAAATACCTCAAATGTATATTTTTTACCCCTAAAATTAGAAACCCTTAGAGACACAACCACCAAATCATAGTTAATCTATATGGTCCACTTAAATCGCTCAACATGTGCATTAACAAAAAAGCCCTTGAAGTTATAGCACATTTATCATCAATTATCAATTTTTTTATAAGAATAAGAATTTATTAATTTAAAGTCAAGTTGCACCAAGTTGGACCCATTTTCACTTATCTCAAGGGATTATCATTAAGCTCACTCACCATACATAGTCTAATCATGAAAAGAATCATTAGATCACTAATTAATCTAAGGCGCGCATCGTATTAATTAGTTAAACCTTTATAAATAAGGAGAAAAATAACTATTTTTTCCCTAAACAAGTAAAGATAGACAAGAATCATTATATCTCTTTAGTTTGGGTCCAATGAATGTTTTTAAGCCATTTGATTAAGACGGACCAAGCCCAGCTAAGGGTCTGTTTGGTTATCGTAATTGGCCGTAATTCGTAAATCGTAATTGGTAAAGTCTTTTACAGTTGTAAATGAGTTACATGCATGTAAGTTTTACGGTGTTTGATTGGTAATATAAAGTTGTAAGTGGGAAAGTGTATTGCATTTTACAGTGTTTGATTGGTAATATAAAGTTTAAGTGGGAAAGTGTATTGCATTTTACGGTGTTTGGTTTTCGTAATGTGTAAGTCGTAAGCGAAAAAGTTGACTCCAAAATTAAATATTTAGTGATTTAAAAGTTATAATATGGCAAATAAATATTAAAAATGCTAAATATTTAAAAATTTTAATATTAACATAAAAAAATAATACAAATTTGCATGACTACAAAATTAACTGTAACTGGGCTGTAAGTGAGTGATAATTGGGTTGTAAGTGAGTGTTAGTTGAGTTGCGTAAGTCTTTTACGAATTACGGTCCAAACAAACACCATAGTTGTAATTGAATTGTAAGTCATTTACGAATTACAGACTTTTACGTCTTTTACGACGAAACAAGCAGCCCCTAAGTTTGGTTTCAATGTGAAGCTTCATTTTGATTAGTTGTTTGAGTGTTGAACTACAATTTTGCAAGCAAGGCTTCAAACTGGTGATGACAAGATTGATGGTAGCCACAAGTTTGTCTTGCACAAATTGGGAAGGCAGGGGAGACAAAGTGTGTGATGAGTGAGGCCAAGAATTGTTGAAAGCTAGTGAGAGAAGAATGTGAAGAATCAAAACACCTCTTGAGTGCTACACCTTTTTTTTTCTTTGATTTACTTGCCTTTTGGTTTTGAATGCCTTGCTTATACAATCAATTTCCATGTTTAGATTCATGCATCACATCTTGCATCATTATATCAATGTTTTCTTAATTTAAACGTGATCTTTGTGTCTTCTTCATTGATTGTGCGAGAAATTTTGCAGGAGATTGTTTAGATTCCTTTCAAAATGGCCCACAAAAACAAATGGTGTGCAAATGTTAGGTGTTCTTGTTCTCAAGCTACTTTCAATGATGAAGTGGCAATTTTTTTTAATATAATTTTTTTTAGATTGCTCTCATATTGACAAACAAATCCAACGCTTTTGTGATTTTGCTATTGGTTTCATAATATTCCTCTTCTTTGTGATCTAGCTCCTTCTGAAATCTCTTCATCAAGCTTTGCATTTTCTTTGAACTTCTTGGCTTGAATCTTGGAGTTTACCTATAATTTCTTGGGTCAATGTAAAGAGAAGGCAATAGCAACTTGCTAGTATTTTAAGTATAATGTTCATACACAAGAAGCATGAGTAAACTGAATCTTTGTGATCATAACATTTAAAGCTGAATTTGTACTGAATAGATTAATTATGACAGAAAAACATTAGATAGAATTATCTCTGACGATCTGCGAGTGAGATAAGAGAACATAACAGTATCACACAAAAAAAAAAAAATTTAAACTCTCACATTTCTGACTCAAACGGACTCAAGAGAGAGTGATATGTGAGACTCAATCGGTATTATACAATATACATAGACTATAGACTATAGATATATGTACTATTCTCGTGAAAAATCTGTTACCATCCACCGGAATAGTTTGTTTAATATTTTTCATATTTTATAGGTTTTATTTTTAAAATTTAAAATTCCTGATAAATAATTTGTGTCCAATTTTGCTATTTCAAGGGTAAACAAGTAATTTTCGGAAAGAGAATGTGGTGAAGCCAGCTAAGCTGCTAGAAAGCTCGCTTTCCTTTGGCTTTACCCGCACGGTAAAAATGCAGGGGCATTCCGGGAACAAAATCGGGGACATTGCCTGAAACAAAAGGGTACGGTTATTGTCACTCAAAAATGATAAAAAACCCCTTGCGCACCCTAAATTTGATAAAAGTCTCTCCTTAAAAAAAAAAAAAAAAAAAAAAGGCTAAAAAGTCATCTTCTTCTCCCCTTCCTTGTATTCTCCCTCCCCTGTCGGCGTCCCCCCCCCCCATCCCCCCCTCTCCCGCCCGTCACCCAGCCCCCCCCCCCCCCCCCCCCCCTCTACCCTCCCCCAAACCACCCCCTCCTCTTCCTCCCCGATCTCCTCCTTCTCTCGCCAGCGACCCCCATCGCCTCCCCCTACCCTCCCTCGGCTCCCCCCCCCCCCCCAGTCAGATCAGGTCGAACCGGGCCATCCCTGTTCGGCCGGATCCAGTCGAACATGGGGTCTTGAGCGAGCCGCGAGGTAGGGGGAGGGATAGGAGAAGGGGAGGGGGAGCCGGGGAGGGGGGGAAGAGGAGGGGAGGCCGGAGGGGCACGGGGGAGGGGACGCCAGGGAGGGGGGTCGCCGGAGAGTCGTGGGAGAGGGAGGGGGAACGAGTTCGTCGTTGTCGGAGGAGAAAGGAGACGGAGAGAAGAGGATGGAGGAAGAAGAAAGAGGCATTTTAGGTTTTTCCTTGAGGGTGAAAATGTAAAAAAAAAATATAACAGCACAGTTGCGACTTACGACTATTCACACCCACAGAATTGCTTAACACACCCACATTTTAAGAATAAAAGTTGTTGGACAGTTTTAACTTTAAATCAAAAGACCAAAATAGACATTGATTAACTTTGATATGACAAATAGAGGAAATCCTATTCCTAAACACACGGAAATAATTACTAAATACACCTAACCAAATTCTATTTCTAATGAATCTTACTTCTTCTCATTCTTTAAATATATGCTTCTTCTCTACTTATAAAAAGCGAAAAAAAATTCTTGGCCTCTATGCTATAAAAAAAATTCGAACTGATAACTATAGACAAACAAATAATATCATGAAAGCATTGCAATGATAAAAAAGTAAGCTTCCTCATATAATTCATTAAATTAAATTGTTTTCCCTTTGGGTGGTTTTGCATTACTAATCATCATAAATACTTTGCGGCTGACTTTTCTACACTATCATGTCACAGAATAAAAACATGTATCTCTTCCTTTCAATTGGGAATTTATTAGCTTTTATTTTTAGATTATTGAGTATAAATTAAATATCTATGATCTTAGCAAATAAACTTACATGTTCTTTTGTTGATGTAGCACGCTATAGATTCCAACCTCTCAGTCAATAGGATATAGACTTTTCTTTTATAACTTTTTAAAAGATGTTTTTTTTTTTAAAAAGAATAATTTGATAAAAGAAATTTTGACTAAAATACTCTAGTGATACAACTCAAGACAATACAAATGTGACACGATGCTAAATAATTTGCCATCCACAATACGGGTCTTTTTTCCCTAAAAAAAATATATGCATGAAATGTAATAAGTATTAACACTATTCTACAACTAATTAATGCAAATCTTATGCATGTTGACGTCGTACACAATACTGGACGTCGATCGGTCTGATGAGTCATATTTTTAAATTAGATTTGAGCTAAAAAATATTACTTAAAAAATATTATACTATTATTAAA